>OY821517.1:206913038-206917176 GCA_963682025.1 Cordilura impudica | reverse complement strand
TAAAAATTAAAAATTAAAAAATAAAAATTAAAAATTAAAAATTAAAAATTAAAAATTAAAAATTAAAAATTAAAAATTAAAAATTAAAAATTAAAAATTAAAAATTAAAAATTAAAAATTAAAAATTAAAAATTAAAATTAAAAATTAAAAATTAAAAATTAAAAATTAAAAATTAAAAATTAAAAATTAAAAATTAAAAATTAAAAATTAAAAATTAAAAATTAAAAATTAAAAATTAAAAATTAAAAATTAAAAATTAAAAATTAAAAATTAAAAATTAAAAATTAAAAATTAAAAATTAAAAATTAAAAATTAAAAATTAAAAATTAAAAATTAAAAATTAAAAAATTAAAAATAAAAAATTAAAAATTAAAAATTAAAAATTAAAAATTAAAAATTAAAAAATTAAAAATTAAAAATTAAAAATTAAAAATTAAAAATTAAAAATTAAAAATTAAAAATTAAAAATTAAAAATTAAAAATTAAAAATTAAAAATTAAAAAATTAAAATAAAAATTAAAAATTAAAAATTAAAAATTAAAAATTAAAAATTAAAAATTAAAAATTAAAAATTAAAAATTAAAAATTAAAAATTAAAAATTAAAAATTAAAAATTAAAAATTAAAAATTAAAAATTAAAAATTAAAAATTAAAAATTAAAAATTAAAAATTAAAAATTAAAAATTAAAAATTAAAAATTAAAAATTAAAAATTAAAAATTAAAAATTAAAAATTAAAAATTAAAAATTAAAAATTAAAAATTAAAAATTAAAAATTAAAAATTAAAAATTAAAAATTAAAAATTAAAAATTAAAAATTAAAAATTAAAAATTAAAAAATTAAAAATTAAAAATTAAAAATTAAAAATTAAAAATTAAAAATTAAAAATTAAAAATTAAAAATTAAAAATTAAAAATTAAAAATTAAAAATTAAAAATTAAAAATTAAAAATTAAAAATTAAAAATTAAAAATTAAAAATTAAAAATTAAAAATTAAAAATTAAAAATTAAAAATTAAAAATTAAAATTAAAAATTAAAAATTAAAAATTAAAAATTAAAAATTAAAAATTAAAAATTAAAAATTAAAAATTAAAAATTAAAAATTAAAAATTAAAAATTAAAAATTAAAAATTAAAAATTAAAAATTAAAAATTAAAAATTAAAAATTAAAAATTAAAAATTAAAAATTAAAAATTAAAAATTAAAAATTAAAAATTAAAAATTAAAAATTAAAAATTAAAAATTAAAAATTAAAAATTAAAAAATTAAAAATTAAAAATTAAAAATTAAAAATTAAAAATTAAAAATTAAAAATTAAAAATTAAAAATTAAAAATTAAAAATTAAAAATAAAAATTAAAAATTAAAAATTAAAAATTAAAAATTAAAAATTAAAAATTAAAAATTAAAAATTAAAAATTAAAAATTAAAAATTAAAAATTAAAAATTAAAACATAAAAATTAAAAATTAAAAATATTAAATTTAAAATTAAATTTAAAATTAAAAATTAAAAATTAAAAATAAAAAACTAAAAAAATAAAAATTAAAAATTAAAAATTAAAAATTAAAAATTAAAAATTGAAAATTAAAAATTAAAAATTAAAACTAAAATATAAAAAATTAAAAATTAAAGATTAAAAATTAAAAATTAAAGATTAAAAATTAAAAATTAAAAATTAAAAATTAAAAATTAAAAATTAAAAATTAAAAATTAAAAATTAAAAATTAAAAATTTAAAATTAAAAATTAAAAATTAAAAATTAAAAATTAAAAATTAAAAATTAAAAATTAAAAATTAAAAATTAAAAATTAAAAATTAAAAAATTAAAAATTAAAAATTAAAAATTAAAAATTAAAAATTAAAAATTCAAAATTAAAAATTCAAAATTAAAAATTAAAAATTAAAAATTAAAAATTAAAAATTAAAAATTAAAAATTAAAAATTAAAAATTAAAAATTAAAAATTAAAAATTAAAAATTAAAAATTAAAAATTAAAAATTAAAAATTAAAAATTAAAAATTAAAAATTAAAAATTAAAAATTAAAAATTAAAAATTAAAAATTAAAAATTAAAAATTAAAAATTAAAAATTAAAAATTAAAAATTAAAAATTAAAAATTAAAAATTAAAAATTAAAAATTAAAAATTAAAAATTAAAAATTAAAAATTTAAAATTAAAAATTGAAAATAAAAAATTAAAAATTAAAAATTAAAAATTCAAAATAAAAAATTAAAAATTAAAAATTAAAAATTAAAAATTAAAAATTAAAAATTACAAATTAAAAATTAAAAATTAATAATTAAAAATTAAAAATTCAAAATTAAAAATTAAAAATTAAAAATTAAAAATTAAAAACTAAAAACTATAAACTAAAAACTAAAAATTAAAAACTAAAAATTAAAAATTACAAATTAAAAATTAAAAATTAAAAAAATAAAAAATTAAAAATTAAAAATTACAAATTACAAATTAAAAATTAAAAATTAAAAATTAAAAATTAAAAATTAAAAATTAAAAATTAAAAATTAAAAATTAAAAATTGAAAATTAAAAATTAAAAATTAAAAATTAAAAATTAAAAATTAAAAATTAAAAATTAAAAATTAAAAATTAAAAATTAAAAATTAAAAATAAAAAATTAAAAATTAAAAATTAGAAATTAAAAATTAAAAATTAAAAATTAAAAATTAAAAATTAAAAATTAAAAATTAAAAATTAAAAATTAAAAATTAAAAATTAAAAATTAAAAATTAAAAATTAAAAATTAAAAATTAAAAATTAAAAATTAAAAATTAAAAATTAAAAATTAAAAATTAAAAATTAAAAATTAAAAATTAAAAATTTAAAATTAAAAATTGGAAATAAAAAATTAAAAATTCAAAATTAAAAATTAAAATTAAAATAAAAAATAAAAATTAAAAATTAATAAAAATTACGAATTAAAAAATTAAAAATTAATAATTTAAAATTAAAAATTAAAAATTCAAAATTAAAAATTAAAAATTAAAAATTAAAAATTAAAAATTAAAAATTAAAAATTAAAAATTAAAAATTAAAAATTAAAAATTAAAAATTAAAAATTAAAAATTAAAAATTAAAAATTAAAAATTAAAAATTAAAAATTAAAAATTAAAAATTAAAACTAAAATTAAAAATTAAGAATTAAAAACTAAAAATTAAAAATTAAAAATTAAAATTAAAAATTAAAAATTAAAAATTAAAAATTAAAAATTAAAAATTAAAAATTAAAAATTAAAAATTAAAACATTAAAAATTAAAAATTAAAAATTAAAAATTAAAAATTAAAAATTAAAAATTAAAAATTAAAAATTCGAAATTAAAAATTAAAAATTAAAAATTAAAAATTAAAAATTAAAAATTAAAAATTAAAAATTAAAAATTAAAAATTAAAAATTAAAAATTAAAAATTAAAAATTAAAAATTAAAAATTAAAAATTAAAAATTAAAAATTAGAAATTAAAAATTAAGAATTAAAAATTAAAAATTAAAAATTAAAAATTAAAAATTAAAAATTAAAAATTAAAAATTAAAAATTAAAAATTAAAAATTAAAAATTAAAAATTAAAAAAAAATTAAAAATTAAAAATTAAAAATTAAAAATTAAAAATTAAAAATTAAAAATTAAAAACTAAAAATTAAAAATTAAAAATTAAAAATTAAAAATTAAAAATTAAAAATTTTAAATTTTAAATTTTAAATTTTAAATTTAAACTTTAAAATTTAAATTTAAAAATTGAAAATTAAAAATTAAAAATTAAAAATTAAAAATTAAAAATTAAAAATTAAAAATTAAAAATTAAAAATTAAAAATTAAAAATTAAAAATTAAAAATTAAAAATTAAAAATTAAAAATTAAAAATTAAAAATTAAAAATTAAAAAATTAAAAAATTAAAAATTAAAAATTAAAAATTAAAAATTAAAAATTAAAAATTAAAAATAAAAAATTAAAAATTAAAAATTAAAAATTAAAAATTAAAAATTAAAAATTAAAAATTAAAAATTAAAAATTAAAAATTAAAAATTAAAAATTAAAAATTAAAAATTAAAAATTAAAAATTAAAAATTAAAAATTAAAAATTAAAAATTAAAAATTAAAAATTAAAAATTAAAAATT
>OY821517.1:206593038-206900538 GCA_963682025.1 Cordilura impudica | reverse complement strand
TATCTTTAATTTTTTATTTGTTTTTATTATTTTTTTTGTATTAAATTTAGCCTTAAATTAACAATTTGCTTATTTTAAATATTAATAAGTTTTAGCCAAGAATTATTTGAATTTTTATACCCTATGGTTAGGTTAGGTTAGGTTGGAAGTGGCTGCTGATCCAAGGACCAGCACACTTAGACTCTGGGGTCCGTTGTGATACCACGGGACGAATGGGTGTTCCCCTCAGTCCCCACCGAAGAACCAGTTCGAGCTTCTAAGATGTGAAATTTCCACGTTTGAGAGGTCAGAGAGATCGTGAAGAAACGGCGATCCCAATGTCCGTAATCTAGTTCTGGATAGCGCCGGGCAGTGGCAGAGGAAGTGTTCTACGCTCTCTACCTCCTCCACATCCAAGCAGCTACGACAGAAATCATTTGACGAGACCTTAAGGCGCTCAGCGTGTCTCCCTATAAGGCAGTGCCCAGTAACAACAGCAACTACCGTTGAGATCTCCCCACGGGAGAGTGATAATAGCGCATTTGTACGCTTTCGATTCAGAGCAGGCCAGATTTGTCTTGTGATCCTACACGTTAATCCATTAGCCCATCTGTTATTCGTTATGCCAGCGGTGCGAAGCCGAAGTTCAAGCTTGCACGATTACAGGGGTGTACCAACACATTCCAAATCCGCTGGAACCTGTAAGGTAGTACCCTGTCTTGCCAGCTCATCCGCTTTGCAGTTTCCCGGTATGTTCCTGTGCCCTGGGACCCATATGAGCCTGATGTCGAACTGCTTGGCCATCTCATTTAAGGATGTGCGGCAGCTAAGGGCGGTTCTCGTTTTCAGGAACATTGATCGCATGGATTTTACCGCGGCTTGACTATCAGAATAGATGTTGACTGCGGTCGTAGACAGAATATTCCGACCCAACCAGTCAGCAACCTCCTTTATTGCCAGTACCTCTGCCTGATATACACTGCAGTGGTCTGGTAACCTTCGAGCCAGATTTAGTCCAAGCTCCCCTGAATGGACTCCAAAACCAACCTGACCGCACAATTTCGATCCGTCAGTATAGAAATTTACGGAACGCCTACTGCCTGGTGTCCTCCCAGACCAAGATTCCCTGGTCGATATTAGTGTGCAGTAGTGACGTTCAAATACGCTCCTTGGAGTAGTGTAATCCACGTTCAATGGCAAGTTCCTGTCATTCAGGATCACCCCGTGGCCACAATTGTAGCCCCGCCATTGTAGTGTGCTTCTTAATCGAATGGCAGATGAGGCCGCCGACTGCTTCCCTAATATGTCCAGTGGTATTAGGTGTAATAGGATGTTCAAGGCATCCGAAGGTGTAGTACGAAGGGCTCCAGTGATGCACATGGAAGCCATTCTCTGTACCCTTGCGAGAAGGTTGTTATTGGTGGCCTTCTCCAAAGCAGGCCACCAGACGATGACTCCGTACAGGAGTATTGGACGGACCACCGCTGTATAGATCCAGTGAGCAATTTTCGGACTAAAGCCCCATCGCTTACCAATGGCCTTCTTACAGGAGTATAAAGCTATAGTCGCCTTCTTCACCCGCTCCTCCAAATTTCGTCTGAAGTTCAGCTTCCTGTCCAGGAATACGCCAAGATACTTGGCTCCATCAGAGAAGACGACTTCAGTGCCGTTGAGAGAAATGGGATCGAAGGTAGGGATCTTATACTTCCTAGTGAAAAGAACAAGTTCCGTTTTGGTCGCATTAACCCCCAGACCGCAACCCCTTGCCCAGATAGATAGCTCTGTGAGAGCCCGTTGCAGGATATCTCTAATTGCAGATAGAAACTTCCCATTTACGGCCATGGCCACGTCGTCAGCATATGCGACTACGCTGCAGCCTTGCCCCTCCAACGATACTAGCACTGGGTTTAGCGCCAAGTTCCAGAGAAGTGGCGTTCCCCTGTTCACAAATCGGGATATTTCCGACGTTCCCAGTTTAGACGTTATCCGCCTGTTGACAAGCAGACTCCCAATCAATGAGATGATCACAGAATTCACTCCTAGACTAGATCGTGCCGCTATTATCGAGTCCGGTGTGATGTTGTTAAAAGCCCCTTCTATATCCAAAAAGGCTGTCATAGTGTATTCTCCTGCCGAGAGCGATTTCTCGATGGTCCTACAAGCTCGTGTAGAGCTGTTTCAGTTGACCTTCCCTTGCTGAAGGCATGTTGCCTCGTTGATAGCAGTTTAGGGTCAATAATTCTACGTAAATAAGAGTCTATCATACGCTCCATTGTCTTCAATAGGAACGATGATAGGCTTATTGGTCTGAAATCCTTTGGGACAGTGTGTGAGCTCTTTCCAGCTTTTGGAATGAACACCACTCTTGTCTCCCTCCATTTCAAAGGAATATACGCTGTGTTTATGCAGCAAGTGAAAAGACTGCATAGCCAAGGGGAAATGTAGTCCGACACATGCTGCAATTCAGCTGGAATGATACCGTCAGGTCCCGGAGATTTGTAAGGTTTGAAGCTTTTAATCGCCCAGGTCAATGTTGGTACATTAACTATCTCCGAAGCAATGTCCGCCGTGCTAGCGTCAGAGTATTCCAACGCCTGTAGTGACGTATGAGAATTGCCCGTAAAATGTGTGTCCAGTAGCAAGCTAAGTGATTCTCCACTGGAGGTGGTCCACACCCCCACTGGATCCTTCAAATAGCCTAATGTGTGAGGGGTAGAAGCCAGAACCTTTCGCAGCCTGGATGCCTCGGAAACGTCCTCTATGTTATCACAGAATTTTTTCCAAGAATCACATTTTGCCGTTCTAATCTTCTTCTTATAGGTCCTAAGCTGCAGCTTGTACGCCGACCAATCCTCGTCCGCTCTTGAAGACTTTGCCTTGTTAAAGAGTTTTCTGCAGGAGTCTCTACCCTGCTGCAGCTCGCTAGACCACCATGGTGGTTTCTTCTTGCCCTTAGGCCTTGCCACTGGGCAAGAAGAATCTAAAGACTTGTTAAAAACCGTCGTAATATCATCTACAAGACAATCAATGTCCGCAGAATTGCGCGGTTCGGTTAAGGGTATTGTTTCCAATAACCCAGCAAAGGTTTTCCTATACTTAACCCAATCTGTCCTCTTCATATTCCTGGGGACACTCTCCGTTGGGTCCTTTTCTCTAAGTAAGAATTCGATATAGCGATGGTCAGAAAAGGAGTGGTCATCCAACACCCTCCAACCATCAATTTTATCAAATAGTGTATCTGATACAAATGTAGCGTCAAGAACCTCCCTTCTAATACTAGTCACAAAGGTCGGTCCATTTCCCTTGTTACATATATACAGGTTAGTACTAAGTAAAAACTCAAAAAGCAACTCACCTCTTTCGTTTATGTCCGCACTTCCCCAGATCGGATGATGTGCATTGACGTCACAGCACAGCACCAGTTGGTGTGCAGTCCCTTCTGCCTTCCGGATCAGATTTGCCACGCTGTCCGGGGGAATAGGCCCAGGAACCCAAAAATAGGCGGAGGCGAGCCAGACTGTTTTACCATCTAACTCCAGGCTAGCCGCTGTTACATCTCTGTCACTGAAATTAGATAACAAGAAAATATTTAAACTGTTCCTCGCCAAAATGCAGGTCCTTGGTGTACCTTCATCCTTAGCGACGAGCAGCTTATAATTAGGAGCCTTCAATCCGCAAACCCTGCCACCACAAACCCAGGGCTCTTGGATGAAGACTATGTCTACTCCGCCTGTCGTCAGGCGAACCAGCAATGCAGCCGTTGCTGCTTTACAGTGGTGAAGATTTATCTGTAGGAGCCGCATCATTTGCAACTGCCTGCACATCCATCTTCACCACCGTGATTTCGGCTTCGTCCTCCGTGCTTTCAAGGAGGTCTTCGTAGAATAAGCCAGTAGCATCCCCTAACAGCTCAGAATCAGATGTTAAGTACCCATCTTCCTCCATAGCTGTGTGGGAAAACACCTCAGCTGGAGCTTCACCAGAGGTCCCCTCCCCAGCAGACTTCTCTACTGGTTTGACGATCTCTGGGATTGGTCCCTGATCGCTTTTATAGACCTTGATCATAATCTGCCCAAATCCGTAGGAAATGATGCTGTTTGTCTCGGTTAAACGCGCGAGGGATTCGGCATTAAGTAACAGTGTTACCTGCCGACGTGCCCCCTCTGTATCACCAAATCTACCAATCTTCCAATTGTGCGTTGGAAGATCAGGATTGCAGATCTTCAGCATCTTTAGCACGGATTCCGCATCCCCAGGAGTTGCCGGAAGCCAAGCATGCGCTCTGGGTCGGGACGGGATGTCATGCTTGTGCACAACATCCAGTTTTGCTCCCGGCCAGAGCTCTCCTAGTTTGCTGACGGCAGCCCTGTAAAGGGATAATGAGCGTTGGTCAGCAAAAGCCACCAGCTTAGCACGGCCTTGGTGCCAGCCTGCGTCGCGGCAGGTTGGAGGTGGACCTGGCATATCCTCAAGGACAGTGAAGAATACTTCGGCTAATTTAGCCTCCACATAACTCCACTTGTCCTTGGGGGTAGTGCCATCTTCATCTCCCCTGTTAATGATAGCCATTACAAGGTTGTCTTTGACAACCTGACTAAACGACTTCGGCACAGCGTTGACGGCCACTTTAGTACGTTTAGGTAATGGTTTCTCATCTGGCGAGCGCAGCCTTTTACCCGCCTTCGAGGTACTGGCAACCTGTTTATCAGGTACACTAGTCTTAGCTGAGAGGTCCTGTTCTTCAGTGACCTTCTTAGCCCATGTGAGCGACTCTCTCTATCAGACAGCTTCGCTTGGTCGAGTTTGCCTAGCCTATCGATAATCTTAAGGCATAGTCTCCTCTGATTATATTTCGCCTTTGACGGACGGACGTGATTGACTGCAGTCTTCCCAGACTTTGACCCCTCCTTAGCTGCATTCCCAAGATGACCGGATTTGTCCATAGCCTTCATGGGTTTGCTGCCAGTGATGGAGATTGTAGTCGGACTGACAACGGACCCCAACCCGCTAGAGCTTTGACCAGAGGTCGCAGCGTTTTCTAAATGGCCAGACTCCTGGGTCTTAGCCTTCGGACAACTGCTAGATGAACTAGCAGCGGACTGTGAGGCAGAGCCTCGATTTTGGTTTTGTTTTTGTTTGTTTTACAAGAATTCATTTTGGTTCCCACGAGTGCAGGGGAAAAATTATGTCGACCGCGTCATAGCCCCCAGTAACGCAGCAAGGGCGGCCCACTGCCTCTACCTACTCACTGAGGTGCCCAGGTATCAGAGAGGCTCCGTTAAAATACAGTCGGTTACCCCCTGACTGCAAACCATCCAATAAGCACGGGTCGCGTGACACTCAGGATTAGGGGTGAGTAACCTTTAGTCGTGCACCTTCAAGGTTCCGAACTTGACACAGGTTTAGGAAGTGGTACTGATACAGTAAAACCTCTTCCATTACTAGCATCAAGTAAGGAGCCGCAGTGCACTTAAGCCACCGCATCGCGACAAGATTGTTACTCATGGTGGTGGTTTATACCTTATACCACTATGTGGTTTGGGTATAATGACTTTGTGCTGCTGTTTGTAACTACCAAAAATATTTAACCTAGACCCATCTTTTATTATATCGATCGAATCAGAATCACAATCTGATTCGATTTAACGATGTCTGTCCGTCCGTCCGTCCGTCCGTCCGTCTGTGTGTCCATGTAAAGCTTTTAATCAAACTGCAGGTCGCAAATATGAATATATTTTGATGAAATTTGGCATATAAGCTTTCATCGGCCATCGGATGAATGCTATTGAGAATCGGTACATGTTAAGACCTAGCCACCATACAAATGACCCTATGAAATCGACATAAATTGCCATAAGATCCAAATTATCAATAAATCTTAGTCAAATTGGGTTTGTGTGTATTTATTACATCCATTAATCAGTACTCCAAAAATGATACTATAGCACAGCTCTTAGTCATAGGCCCCATATAGAGCTGCTTCCTGATCTTCACTTAAATCTATCAAAAAACAAAAATATTGCACGGATTCTTTTCAAATTTTGTTTGTATATGTTTTTGCAAAATACAAGAGACTTTACCAAACACGTCAGGATCGGTCCATCTTTAGGCCTAGTCTCCATATAGATATAGCATCCGATATGTACTTTTTCATATCTGCAGCCAAAAAAATTAATAAAAATCCCACTCAAATTTGGTTTATGCTTATTTTCTATATCCAGTTAGTTGGGACTGCGAGATAGGGTCTCTAAACGCATGGTATGAGGTATCGTATAGTCGGTCTAGACCAGGGGGGGCCATCGAGAGAATTGAGTTAGTAATAGTGTTTATGAGCATGTGTTAGTTGTACTACACTGATCGAAATCCATGAACGTAACACAATGCCGATATTAAATGGGTTTGTGTAGATTTTGTATGAATGTTTATATGAATGCATAAAAGGGAAAATAGTTGAGTTCACGAAGAATATGGTAAAAATTTAAATATATTTTGTTGTTTTAAAATTTTAAATCTTACATTCTGAAAATGTAAAACAAAATGTGAAGAACATTTAATCTCTTTTATCCATAAGTTTGAAGTTTATTAACTCAAATAAGTTATAATAAGTAATTCATTTCTTTAAAAAACAAAAAAAAAAAAAACACAAAATAGCCAAACTTACCAGCCTGCAGTAACTGGATATTTTTTAAAATTAAAAAAAAAGCATAAAAGACAGCTATAATGTTGTCAAATGGAGGCGACGTTTTTAATTTATAGAAAATGTTTAATTTATAGTTTATCAAGTCTTCGAAATTTTCTCAACATTTTTGGTTTCTTTTAAACAAATATTCTCTGCGTACCTATTAAAAAAAATATATATGCATTTCAAAAGGCAATGTGACAAAGACCTGCTTTGTTCAAAAGCTTTCATAAGACTGAATGAAATTGTTGTTTACTTTTACTCTTTGGTGAGTATTTTTGTTTTCGTTCGGCTGTATACATATAAGAAGCCAAGCCAGTGTGTTTGGCGCGGCCTTCACTGGTCTAGACCAGCGGTGTTCAAAAATAAAAATGTAATTGTGTTGGTGAGAAAATGAGAATTGCACTGTAAGAAATGTTCAATGCGTTAATAGCAGTGTTAGTCTCTGTATGGATTTATTTTTTTTATTGAAAATATGAAACTGTTAATGTTGTGTGTCAAACTATTTTAAAGATATAAAAATTCAAAATTCAATTTTTGACAGCAAAAAAATAAATACATATGTATATGCATTAGGCTCGCTTTTTTTCATTCTATAAAAAACAAAAAGTTGTAGATTTTTTCAGTTATTATTGATTTCGTTGTTAAAAAAAAAAGTAAAAAACTACACTTTTTAAAGGACCGACTATAATTTTCATACTTGTTTTTTTTTATTATCGTATAACTTCTAAAGTGGTAGCCGTACTCAACATAAGGTGTAATATTGAGTTTAAGACGCAGGTGGAGGGTATCAAAAAATTCGGCACAACCGAATTTAACACTCTTACTTGTTAATTTTGGGAACACTAATGCCGATAAGTGTATTTTTTTTATATATTCTGAATTAAGAGCAGCCTGATCTTATACATCAATCGAAAGGTCTCAAAGTCGAGCCCTCGTATATCGCAAAAAATTGCAGCTATTGACTTCTTTCACGTCATAGTGTGAGAATATTTCGGCATTGTTGCCCTTTTTTTGAATATTTTCAGCCCATGACTTCAAAGAGGAAAACAATCAATTTTTTTTTTTTTATATTGAGACCTTTCGATTGATGTATAAAATAAGGTTGCTCTTAGTTCAGAATATATAAAAAATACACTTTTCGATAAAAGTGCAAATAAACTTCGACATTTTTTATCAGAAAAGAAAACGGCATAAGTTCAAGTGTCTATTCATATACAAATTAATTTTTTTGTATATTTATTTGGGATTCTTCTTATATCAGGGATTAATTTGAAATAATAATTTCAAATAATGTTTCAAATTAATGTGTAACTATTTTATAACGGTTTCTATTCGAAGTTTGAATAATTCTCTGCTGTTAAGGGCCGTTATCAGCAACTCTACAAACTCAAGCGATATTGCATCATCATGTTAAGAAAAGGAACCGTAAATTGGCTAATTTTCAATCTACTAAATTCCCAATAGCTCATTTGATCCCTGATAAAATGACCTTTAATTAGGTAGATCAAAGTAGTATTGTGAAATTTTTTTTTTTTTAATTTAAGGAGTATTTTGAATACTTTTTCATGATATTTCATTTAATAAATTATATATGAAAGCTCGGGTTTATATTTATATTTCTTATAAAAAATACAAGTTTTTTTCTAAAAATATTAGCATTTACTTCATTTCCAATACTATTTACAATCATATTGTCTCAATCCTTTATAAAATAGTGATTTTTGCATATCATTAGTATCTGCTCGTTGAAGCGTGAAATCCGTAACATTCCTCAGGCTATACGGTTGAACCTTACCACTGTACATTATTTGTTCAATCAAATATTCGGGTACATCTCCATTCTTAATTTTTTGTATGAACTTTTTTGTATATATTATATAGGACAAATACTAAATCAAATACGTATCAACTAAAGGAAAAATTACAACATATATCTATAGAAGAACACGATACACTAATATCTCTGGATGTTGTATCGCTTTTTACCAATATTTCAATCCATTTAGCCATAAAAATAATTATAAAAAAATGGGACATAATCAAACCACATACAGACATTGCAAAAAATCAATTTATTAAGTTATTGGAATTCTGTTTGAAAGATAACAACTACTTCAAATTCAATAATAAATTATATATTCAAAACTATGGGATGCCAATGGGCAATCCACTATCCCCAATCATTGCAGGGATAGTACTAGATGATCTACTGGAATACACACCAGATAATTTAAAAACACAAAACATACACATCAAATATATAACAAAATACGTCGATGATTTTTTCGCAATAATAAAACAAAAAGAAAAATCAAATATTAAACGAATTCAACTACCACCACTATAAACTAAAATTCACAATAGAAGAAGAAAAACATAATAGACTAAACTTTTTGGACACAACAATTCTGAAAATAGATAAAAAAATTCGCAATAAACTGGTACACCAAAGATATTTCCTCGGGACGAATCATCAACTACTACTCAAATCACGACCCCATACAAAAGAAAAACACAATTAAAAAAGCAATAGATATTAGAATGAAATGTTCCATCATAACAACATCAACAAACTAACCAAAATACTAACTAAAAACAATTACCCTTATAAATACATTAAACATATGATAAAACTAGTATTACAAGAAAAAAACAAAAACAAAACACAAAATACACAAACAAACAACAAAACAAATAACACAGCTGATACACCAAAAACATTTTTCGCCAGCATACCATATATTCCAACACTAACTAACAAAAAAATGTAAAAAATATTATTATTTTGGGTTCACACAAGGCAATTTTTGTTGAGCAACTTTTTTTCAATTCTGTTTTAAAGTTGCCTTAATGTTCACACAGAGAAATTTATTGCCGCAACTTGTCGTTTTCTTTTGCTTTCAAAGTCTTACATTTGTGACAGTTCACTTTATTAGCTTGTGTAAAAAGAATTTATTATTGGTCCAAAGTGAAAAATCTATTTTGTGAAAAAATGGAAGTCAAAGAAAAAATGAAATAATAAAAAAAATAATAAAATAAATGAAATAATAATAATAATTTTTCACAGCGAAGCAAAAAAATAAAAAGAAATGTCAAATAATAAGCTGCAGCTAACTTCGTGTTTATAATTACGAATTGCACAACAAAACGAGTTGCCGAGTACAAGCAACTCCGTACAAAATACCACTCTTCTTTCCCCACTCTCCTACAAACTCAAGAATTGCGCTACAAATGTTGCCTTGTGTGAACTCGGACTAAGAACGATTCATTAAAAATAGCATCCCGACCGAACCAAACTTTGAACAGACTCTTCAATGCACAAAAAACAAAAACCAATATACAAAAACAACATAGTGTAGTTTATCAATTACAATGTAAAGGCAACAACAAACAACCGTGCAATAAAATATATATAGGACAAACAAAAAGACAACTAGACATTAGAATAAAAGAACATAAACGGACAATAGAATTGAAAGCAGAAACAACAGCTTTAGCATCAACACGCTGCAGAAAAAACCACGGCTTCGATTTTGACAACATACAAATTTTAGAAAAAGAGACAAAAACAAACAAAAGATTGGCACTGGAAAGTCTACACATTAAGAAAAATATAGAAAATAATAAAAAAGAAGATAGTGACAATATAAGTCACACATAACATCTTTTTAAAAAACAAACCAAAAAGATGAATAAATAATATATTGACGCTTAAAATTATATATATATTTACGCTGATCCCTGACTCACTGACTGACTGACTGATTCTGTAACGCTGAAATAATACACACACATAGCACTCCATACAAAGCTCTGCGAAACACACAAACAAAATTTAATCTTTCTCATTTTATACAAGCCCACACACAATTTTCTCTCTTCTTTGTTACCGACCAGTGCTGCAAATAAAATCTTCTAAAAAATCTACAATTTTGGAAACTAAATCGCCAAAATTGTCATTTTAAAACAAGAAATTGACAAGAAAATTTTACCGCTTATAAAACTCGAAAAAATATTACAAAAGGAAGCAATAAAATTTATTTATATCATTCATATTACGAATATTATTACAGCATTGGTTATTTCTACATATAAATATATAAATGGTGAAATTTCAACGAAAAACATTTAACACAGCAATCAACTAAATAATTTTATTGATATGTATCTATAGCTGAAACATATAATATAGGTTTAAAGTATCGCCGTAATTAAAACTAAAATCATAAATGGAGATGCTATTCAAGGTGTTTCCGTTTTGAAACGTCTTGACCCAGAATTAAATCTATTCATATTTTGTAATTTACATTTGCACTGAACT
Source organism: Cordilura impudica (assembly GCA_963682025.1). NCBI lineage: Eukaryota > Metazoa > Arthropoda > Insecta > Diptera > Scathophagidae > Cordilura > Cordilura impudica. The sequence goes on along the minus strand of OY821517.1, from coordinate 206,889,556 downwards.
AAAACTATCAATTTTCGATTTACAACTCATTAATTGTTAACCCTTAAAATCTCAATTTTTATACTACTGAAAATATAAAATCTTCAATCATCATTTTAATAAATTTAACAAATCATTTTAACAAATTGAAAAATCGTCAAAATTAAAATAAGTTGTCAAAATTAGCAGCACTGCTAACGACAATAGCACTACATATGCAGATTTCGTGTTACATATGGAATAAGATGAACGCAAAAAATGCATAAAAAAAAACTAATATCTATTCAAATTCTTCTTTAAATTCCTTTTGTTGGTCAATAAAAAATTCTGCAAAAAAAAGTAATGAATGAAATTTTAAACATTTTTATTTTTTCTCATTTAACGTCGAAACTAAACTTTTCCATTTGCCTGTTTTGTTTTTCATCTCAAAGTTGTTTTGAATTGTTAGGAGTGTTTTCGCTCAGGTTCTCTGATGGCCAGCACTTACTAAAGAGTATGCATTTTTTGATAAATATTTGAGAAAAAAGAGATCTTCAATGTGGATTTTGTTGTTGTCCAACGTATGATTTCGTTTATAGCTCTGTATTGAAAAGCACTTGAAAAAATAGTGCAATAATATCTAAGTTTAAAATTTAAATTATTCTGACTTTGCTTAATTAAATTACATTGTAATTTTAGAAGAGAGGTGGGAAAATAATTTTTTTTCACTCAATATTAATTTTTGCATAATTTGCTTTCAAAAAATTTAGACAAACATAAATTACGTAAATAGGTATATTTAAGATTTTATTTTAAATAATTTATTGAAATTATCATAGAAGAATTAAAGGCGATTTGGAATAATAATTTTGTTTTTTAAGTTAAACTAATACGCCCTTATTTTTATTTTTTTTTTTTGGATTTATAGATAACTGGAAAAAATGAAATATTGTTTTCTTTTTTTTGTAGGTGTATTGGTGTTTGCACTTCCTTAAGGGGTGGTAGGTTTTAAAACCTTTTTTTGTATTTCTCTTTCTGAATGCACAACATATCGAGAGTGTTGTGTCAAAATTTTAAATAAATCAGAGCAAAATTTAAGAAGATACAGCGTTTTCAGCGACCGGCCTCATACGGTATATAGTATATAAATCATAGTATATAAATTCGGAGTCCGTCAACATCATAACTCAAAATCTACTTGACCGATTCTTTTGCAATTTCAAACACTATATCGACATATAAATCATCAGGTAACCACGAAGGGTTTTTTTAATTCCATTTTCTTACCCATGTTTTAACAAAAAATTCCCGAAATTGTATAGCAAAATCGTTTTTCACTTCAAAATGCTGCCAAAAAAAAAAAAAATTTAAAAAACTCTTCGTCACTACCACAGGAAACATGTCATCTTTAAAACGCGTTTCGATTTTATTATTTCATATGATCCGGTAACGAGTTATGATGTTCACCGCAAAACAACAATGCCTCCGGAGATTCGCTGTCACAGACTTATTTATTACAATTTTTAATTGAAATTTTTTTCAAAGATTCTTCAAATATAATGCTATAACGTATATATGAAATAAATAATCTAGCATTATTAATATCTTCAAAAAAGAATTATGAAAATACGACTTTTTTTAACTTTTAAAACCTTACTCCCTTAAGAAACATTTAGGAACCTTGCTCTAAAACGTTTTTTTTTTCTATGCTATTCTATTTTTCTACAATAAAATGGAGTTGGGTTATAGCGAACTCGGCGGGACCGGCCAAATTAATTCCTTATAGACTAAGTTCGTTATAACCGTAGTATTTTTTTGATTTGTCCGAAAGGTTTAAAAAGTTTTTTTAGTTGAATATGTTTATTTATTTTGGGGCATTTTATAAAGTTATAAAACATAAATTAAATTACTAAAAAGATGCATATTAATAGTTTGTCTTAATAAGACTAAAATTACTAAGTTTCTATCAAAATAAAATATTTTTTTAAAATCATATATATGAAAAACTGCTTATGTGTAGAAGCAGAAAGTACAAAGCAAAGGTTGCCTACTGGCAAACTTTTACTTAAATATACATAAAAGGACCTTTTACAAAACTTCATTTGAAAATCGAAGTTTTTGTTTTGTATTAAAAGTAAATGAAAATAAAATTAAATTAAATTGAAATAAATTTTTTTCAAATATATAAAATATACGAAAATTCTGAAATGTCAAAAGTTTGATATAACCACTGTTCGCTATAAGAGAAGCAATTTGTATGAAAAATGTGATTAAAACTCTTGGGACCGAAGAAATTCTTCGCTATAAACAAAAATTTATTACAACAAGGGTTCGTTATAAGCGAACTCCATTGTATAAAATTTTAATAATTTTGGGAATCTCCAATCTCCTCACTTTACCCGGCCTTCCCATGTTCAAGTCAATATGATCACACATCCAATAGTCAAAAAATTGTTAAGCAATTGTCCCATTGAAAAATTGAAAGAGAGAATTGAAACGTATGATTGTTTAGTAAAAAAAGTAAAAAAGTGTGAGTGCATTAAAACCTGAGAGCCAAAAATTTAACGTGTGAAGGCCGGGTAATATCTTAAATATATTTACGCTGATCCCTGACTCAGTGACTGACAAATTCTGTAACGCTGACCAAAATGATACGATTCTAATTCCTAAGATTGATCTCGCCCCAAACCGACACCACATTACCTTTCATATTAAAACGCCGCCAGTTTCCAGTAATTCCTGCATACGCAATTACCATAAACATGGCTCAAGGCCAGTCATTTGATTTGGCATTAACTTGGAGACCGCGGTATTTTCACACGGCCAACTGTATTTGGCTTTGTCACGATCAAAAGTTGCAAGCCAAGTTAAGATACGTATTCAATCGAACCCACAGCAAGGAAAACTATTAAATGACTAACGATATTTCACACGAAATATAGTTTTTCAAGAGATTCTAATTGAAAAACTTTTTTGCCAAATATTTCTTATCTGTTTTGATACTTATGTATACAATTTCTACAGACACAATCTTTTTTCACATGTACATATGTAACAATATAATTTTCAATTTACTACTATATTAAAAGAAATATAATTTATTATAAATTTTTCGTGTATTTAAATTTAAACTGTTTTATTCATAATTTTTAAACGGGCGCCTAGGCGCCACACAATCAACTAGTTAGAAATAATATAAGGTATTTATTTATTTGAGATATAATTATACATTAAGCATTGTTGTGAAAAATCGATTTGTTTTTATTTTAATTAAAAAAGTCACCCGAAGAGGACACAAATCCGGTGTAGAAACGTTGCGCAACAAAAAGAGGAAAAAAACAAAAAGAATTTGTTTTAATTACTTAAAAAGGTGACCAAGTAAGCTTTACCAAAAATCATTAAATTTATTGTATTTAGTTCTAATCTTTTTTCAAAATTGTACGCATCGCCTTATTTTGTAGTTTTTGTAGACTTGTTATTTGCCGCTCTGAACAACATGTGTACCACACAGTTGATCCATATTCAAAATGGGGTTTAATTATTGTACTATGTATATATATTTATTGCAGTTGTAATTAATAGTTTGTTTCTTATTCGTTAAAAAAAATACGATTTTTTACCTATTTTTTTACATATGTATATATTTTAGCTGTTCCTTGAAATTTAAGTCTTTGTCTATTAAGAAACCCAGATATTTAATGTTGTTAACTTTTTCTATTATTATATTATTTAATTTAAATATTTAACTTTCGTTTATCCAATAATTGATATTATCCATTTTCATGACATATTTCTTCAGTTGCTGCTTCTGTAAAAATCAGAGTGTCGTCTGCATATAGAACAATTTCGCATTTGTTTACAACTTTTTCCATATCATTAATGTATATAATAAATAAAAGATCTACTAAAATTTGTTTGTTTTTCTAATTCTTTATCCTGAATACCATACTTATGCAGTTTCTGCAACAGGATACTTCTATCAATTGTTTCGAACGCTCTCTTGAAGTCTTGGAAAATAGCCAATACTTAATTATTCTTCATTTTGTATTCCCATCTATAAATAACTTAGTTGACCGCTGTTTCACATGAATATCTCTTTCTAAAACCAGATTGATATCTCTTTCTAAAACCAGATCTGACAGTAACTTGTGTTGTTCCATATAATACTCCAATTGATTTTTAACTACCTTTTCAATAATTTTTTCACATGTTTTTAATGTGTTAATTGGACGGTATTCCTCACATTTCCATTGGTGTAATTATCGATTCCTTCCCGTTGTCAGGGAAAACTCCATTTCTAAGCGACTTATTAATAATATTGAGCATAACGTTGCCTGTTATGTTCCAGTTATCTAAAATAATTTTGTTTGATAATTTATTGTAGTCTGGTTTGTTTTTCATATTTTACATATAATTTTTAGTTATTGTAAAGATATTGCACGAAATTTGAATTTTGAGTCTATCACAGATATATCTACTATTGTTATATTGCACATTTTCAATGGAGTTTCTTATTTCCCTAATACTATTTATAAAATAATTATTAAAATTTTCGGATATTTCAAAATTGCCCTTGTACTCTATTTGGTGATATATTACAGTTTGTATCACATTTCTGGGTTTTTATACCCTATACCACTATGTGGTTTGGGTATAATGACTTTGTGCTGCTGTTTGTAACAACCAAAAATATTTGACCTAGACCCATCTTTAATTATACCGATCGAATCAGACACACTTTCTGAGTTGATTTAACAATGTCCGTCCGTCCGTCCGTCTGTGTGTCCATGTAAAGCTTGTAATCAAACTGCAGGTCGCAAATATGAATATATTTTGATGAAATTTGGTATATGAGCTTATATCGGCCATGGGATGAACGCTATTGAAACTGGTGAGAATCGGTCCATGTTCAGACCTAGCCCCCATACAAATTACCCCTATGAAATCGACATAAATTGCCATAAGATCCAAATTGTCATATAGATCTTACTCAAATTGGGTGTTGTATGCGTTCATTACGTCCATTAATGAGTAGGTCAAAAATGATCCCTTTGGCCCCATATAGAGCTGCTTCCCGATCCTCACCTTAATCTATTAAAAAACAAACATATTGCACTGATTCTTCTCAGATTTTGTTTGTATATATTTTTGCAAAATACAAGAGACTTTACCAGACATGATCAGGATCGGTCCATTTTTGGACCTAGTCCCCATATAGATATAGCATCCGATATGAACTTTTTCATATCTGCAGCCAAAAAAATTAATAAAAATCTCTCTCAAATTTGGTTTTTGCTTATTTTCTATGTCCAGTTAGTTGGGCCTAAGAGATAGGGCATGGTATAGGGTATCGTATAGTCGGTCTAGACCGACTATAATTTTCTTACTTGTCTTAGTACTAGTTCTTTTATTTTGCTCCACATTTCTTTCTGATTATTTTTTGTTTATATAATAATTTTTTTCGTTTTCAATCTTAACTTTATATGTATTTCTTATTAATTTACAACTATTCCATGCCCCAATGGTGCTATTTTTTTATTTGTATTATTTTTTGCCGAAATCCTTTCATTATTTGTTATAATATAGTCTATTAAGGTATCTGAGTTTTGTATTATTCTGGTATATTCGTTCATTATTTGTTATCAGTTAGTATACTTTCCAATTTATTTTTATAGAAATCTTTAAGCCAATCTATGTTGAAATCTCCAGCTATTATAATATTGCAATTTTTTTCACATATTTCTTCTAAAAACTCTTGAAACGCTTCACAAAACTCCGCTTTATGACTGCTTGGTGATCTATATACTAATACTATTATAAAACAAGTAAGAACATTATAGTCGGTCTAGACCGACTATACGATACCCTATACCATGCGTTTAGAGACCCTATCTCTCAGGCCCAACTAACTGGATATAGAAAATAGGCATAAACCAAATTTGAGTGGGATTTTTATTAATTTTTTCGGCTGCAGATATGAAAAAGTTCATATCGGATGCTATATCTATATGGGGACTAGGCCCAAAAATGGACCGATCCTGACCATGTTTGGTAAAGTCTCTTGTATTTTGCAAAAATATATACAAACAAAATTTGAGAAGAATCAGTGAAATATTTTTATTTTTTGATAGATTTAAGTGAAGATCGGGAAGCAGCTCTATATGGGGCCTATGTCTAAGAGTTGTCCAATAGGGATCATTTTTGGACTACTGATTAATGGATGTAATATATACATACAAACCCAATTTGACTAAGATTTGTGTGATAATTTGGATCTTATGGCAATATATGTTGATTTCATAGGGGTCATTTGTATGGGGGCTAGGTCTGAACATGGACCGATTCTCACCAATTTCAATAGCGTTCATCACATAGCCGATGAAAGATCAAATACCAAATTTTGTCAAAATATATTCATATTTGCGACCTGCAGTTTGATTACAAGCTTTACATGGACACACAGACGGACGGACGGACGGACGGACATCGTTAAATCGAATCAGATAGTGATTCTGATTCGATCGGTATAATTAAAGATGGGTGTAGGTCAAATATTTTTGGTTGTTACAAACAGCAGCACAAAGTCATTATACCCAAACCACATAGTGGTATAGGGTATAAAAAAGTTTTTACACATTTTGCCTTATATGCACTAATCCAATAATTTCACTCATTTACATTGTGTTTAATTTTATTTAAATTCCATTGCTTTTTGAAATAAATAACACTATGTCACAAAATAGAAAAAATTGCATGCACTTTTGAAGAGACCTAGTGTAGGTTGTAGGCCTTGTTGAGTACATCATTTGTCCATTTTTAGAATTTTGAATACACCCTCAAAATCTGGTTATGTCCAAAAAACGTTTTTTTAGGACTTTATGGACTTTAACTTTTTGAGTTGTGGGTCGATTTTTAATTTTTTAACGGTTTTGGAAAGACGATTAACTAAGCTTTCCAAATATATATACATGTTTATACTTTTAACAAACCCATGTGGAACTAATACCCCAAATATTTCAAATTTCCAGTTTTTTTGTGAGCTTTTTCAACTTAGGCGCCTTTTTTTCCCTAGACATTGTTTGGGAACATATGCTTTTATTACTTTTATTTGAAAGCACATTTAGTAATGAGTAAATTGACACCTTGCTTTTTTAAATCAAATGCTAATTGATAAAGAGTTATTATTTTTTAATAAAAGAGACTAAACCATATATAGGATAATTCAAGTTTAGCATAATGTTAATAATATAGTGTCTTAGCATTACGGAAGAAACTATTTAAATTTTGATTTAAAACTGTTTTAATACATATTTGTATGTAAATTAATGTATTTATATACATACATTTATGTAACATACATATTTAAATTTTATACGTTTAAAAATGTTTGCTGGATCTTTTGCGTTTGTAGGACAAGTCATCAGTTTCTCTTTTAAGAGACCAACAGTAGTTAGCTAGCATTTTAACATGGTTTTTACCTTGGAAACGTTTTTAGATTTGTGCTATTTCTTGATGAAATCTTTCACCCTGCTCATCGCTAAATTGACCAAGGTTGTTTGGGAAAAAATTTAAATGGGATTTTAAAAAATGAATTTTTATGAACATCCGGCATTTCATTGCTCCATAAGCTTCCAGAAACTCACGAACTTCTTCCACGAAGTCATCACTTCTTATATTTCCTAAGAAATTTTCACACAGGGAAATAAAACTTAACCAAGCTCGTTTTTCTACTTCATTTATTTTGTCGCAATAGCTGTCGTCTAAAAAAATTTTTCTAATTTGTGGTCCAACAAACACACCTATAAATCAATAAAGCATAAAAAAGTTACAAAATGCTGTATTTCGTTAATATATATCAACAAAAGTTATACCTTCTTTAATTTTTGCGTCACTCAGTTTTGGAAAAACTGATTTTAAATGTAAAAAAGCCTCGATGTTTTTGTCTAGTTTTTTTTACAAATTGCTTCATATATCCCAACTTCAGATGCAATGGTGATACAATAATCTTGTCGCTTTGCACTAGTTCGATGTTGACTACATTTTTTTTCGCCTATTTTAAAAAAATTTCTTGGTGGCCAATCACTATATTTATATTGGTTTTCTCCACGACTGTTCCATTCGCAAAGGTAGCATGGAAACTTCGTATATCCCCCTTGCATACCGAACAGGATTGTAAGGACTTTTAAGTCCGACACAATTTGCCATTGAAATTGTTTGTAATCAACTAAACGTAAAATTTTTGCCATTGTTGTATACGTTTCCTTCATATCTATATCATATCTATGGAGTAGTACTGCTTTTAGGCCTAACAAATGTGTAGATTGAAAATATAACTAAAAGTTTTGACAAACTTTTTCTAATCTACTGCATACTTATTTTTACATGACCCATCTATAAATAACCTCCAATCTTCTGGCAGATGTTTATGACCAGAACTGGCAAATAATTCGTTTATATCTGTGCAATATACAAGGTTATTGTTTACTTCTTCAGCTTTAAAAAGCTGTTCAAATAACATAACATTGTTTTCCCTTTGAAATGTGACTTTAAAGTCTTTTTCCACTATATGCCACTGTTTAAGCCGGGATGCCAAAATCTCTGTTGGTCTCATTGACAGTCCCAAGTCACGAACAAGATCACGATAATCCTTATTTGATACTAAATGCTGTTCGTCCAATGTTGTTTCAATTGGAGTAAACGTACTATCATTTTCCGTGTCATCAAAATTTTTGTCACTTGTTTCAGGTGTATTTTCAGCTTTTTCTACTTTACGTTTTGTTGGCTTACTTACAGTCAAAACATTTGCATATTGTATGCGGTCTCGTGTTTTATAGTGGTGACCAACTAACTTAGTTTGGCAGAAGTAGCAATCTTCTTCTTTATGGTAACTTTGATGATGCCATTGCATTGGAGTAGAAAAGTCCGTGTATTAAGTTTTTTAGGTTTCCAATGCTTAAGTTCCGAAGAGCAAGTGGAGCAAACATACTCGGGTTCATACCACCTACTGTAGGAGTACGAGCGGTGAAAGAAGTTGTTAAAAGCTCTAACCACAGCCTTATTATTTTTCAAATTAAAACGATGTTTTTTGTCCACAAACAAACCGCATATGTAACAAAATTGATTTCGATTTTCACACATTTTGTTAAACACAAAACTTTCACATAAACATGAAAAACATGGAAACATTGATTTGAAATAAAAGTAATAAAACAAAGTAATTAAACAAGTACCTTACAGATCTTATGAAAAATAGTATCCACGTTTTTAATACTTCTTTTGTTCAACACAAAACTTTCTGAAATTCAAATGATTTCTATTAATATTTCACATAGAACACAATTTCACTTTTAATATCAGCACTTATCGAAAATATTTTACACATTTTTAAAATTTCTTTATATATAACTATACCACGTGTTTTTCTAAGTAAAAAATAACTGTAAAAATGTTTGCATATAAAACAGTTTATATAAATACATAGCATCTACTAGGAAAAATTATATCTGTATATTTAAATAAAAATATTGTAACATTAACAATTATTAACCAATTTTAAAAAACAATATGTCAATTTACTCATTACTGAATGTGCTTTCAAATAAAAATAATAAAAACATATGTTCCCAAACAATGTCTAGGAAAAAAAAAGCGCGTAAGTTGAAAAAGCTCACCAAAAAACTGGAAATTTGAAATATTTGGGGTATTATTTCCACATGGGTTTGTTAAAAGTATAAATATATATATATGTTTCGAAAGCTTAGTTAATCATCTTTCCAAAACCGTTAAAAAAATTTAAAATCGACCCACAACTGAAAAAGTTAAAAATATTTAAGTCCATAAAGTCCTAAAAAAACGTTTTTTGGACATAACTTCAGATTTTGAGGGTGTATTCAAAATTCTAAAAATGGACAAATGATCTACTCAACAAGGCGTGCAACCTACAGTAGGTCTCTTCAAAAGTGCATATTGACTGTAACACCGTGTAATTACTCCGCCAGCTTTAGACGAATTTGATAATGTTACATAATGGTCATATTGTTTTATTTCAATATCCTTTTCATCAATTTTCTTAGTCAGATGGGTTTCAGTCAGAACTATGAAATCTGCTTTAACGGTTTCAGCAAAAATTTCCAGTTGATTAACCCTTTCACTACTACAGTGGAAATAACTTTGAGATATAACAATAATTTTAGGATGAAAAATAATTATTATTTTTATACACGAACATAACTTCAATAAAGATGCATTCATAACCATTTATTTGGTTACCGCTTCGTGCAAGACGCGATATTGTAGGACGATATTTGTATTTGTCGTCTTTTTCATGTTTTATAACTTTTAATCTACAGCACAACAGCAAGCTGTTTTTAATAATGTTAAATTATTATTATTTTTTTGTATTGCTGGAGCTAAAGCGAACATATATTCGTTGTGACTCTAAAGTTGAAATTTTTGACAATGAAGAATTTGTAGCACATTTGGAAGTAAAGGGTTTTCCAACAAGAGGTGTTATTTTGAATCACCCGGTATTTCGGTAGCTGTACCTTTTGAAGCTTTTATTCTTTGACATTTGACAAGTAGAAACTACGCCATTACTAAAAATGACTTCAACAACGCATTGAAATTATTAAAATTCACTACAAAAATGGTGAAAATCTTGCAGTCACAGTTTGCATAACTAAAGCATTTTTGGGTCGTCGTGAAGCACCTTGTCGGACCGCAATACAGAAATTGGTGGAAAAATTCGAGCTGTTGGGACAAGTTAGTAATGTGAAGAATAAAACCGGTGCACGCCGCTCAAGAACAACCGAGAATATTGCAGCTGTAGCCCAAAGTGTTGAAGAAAACCCAGGTTTGTCCATTCCTCGTCGTTCTTTGGAATTGGGCATTCCACAAACGTCATTACACCGTATTTTGCAGAAAGACTTGGGTCTTAAGGCTTATAAAATTCAGTTAACACAAGACGGCGCTACGTTCCACACAAGCAACGAAACCATTGCTCTTTTACGGGAAAAGTTTCCGGACCGTGTTATCTTTTGAAGAGGTGATCATAATTGGCCACCGAGATCTTGTGATTTAACACCTTGCGACTCCTTCCTTTGGAGGCCACGTGAAAGATAAGGTCCACGCCAATAGCCCAGCGTCGATTCAAGACCTCAAAGATAGAATTCGAGGCTATCGAGGACATAGAGCAGCCACTTTGCGATTTGGTTATAGAAAATTTCATAAAAGGATATGGTCCTGTAAGCGTCGTCGTGGTGGCCATTTGGCTGATGTTGTTTTTCATTTTTAACGGCATACCTTCCTCTTTATTATGAAATAAACATCCGATCATTTATCTAAAAAAATGGCATTTTTCTTTGAATACCAAAATAACACCTCTTATTGGAAAACCCTTTATTTCCGATATTGATGACGGAGATGATGCAGGAGAGGATGTTGTGTTATTTAGGGAGGTTCCATATAGAGAATATGAATATTCTGATGAAGAACAAGAAGACGTAGTTTCTGAGAAACACTATAATGTTATCGGATTAGAAGGAATATGCAATAGAAATGCGCAGGAACAACAAGCTCTTGGAAGTATGCCACGGAGAATTTCTCGTCGACTCATGAAATCATCTACCACAGTAAAGACTATTGAATCTGAACAACCACCATCATCTCCTTTTGGCAATTACGTTTGCACTGATAAAAAAAAATCTAATGGAGACGTATTCATACGTTGCCAGCACCGATTGCATATAACGATTTAAACAAGGGCCGTAATAGAGTTCAAACTCCATAAAAATATTTCCAACAATATATAAAAAATAAACCACATCCGTGGGGTATAAAATTGTTCTTCCTGTGTGGAAAAAGTGGTATGCCATACGACTTTGTTGCATACCAAGTTGCTTCAACACAAATATATAACGAAGCACTCAAAACCATAGGACTTGGGGCAGGACAAATAATATATGTAAGACAATGGAATGTCGAAAATTCAAAGATGACGGTAAATAATTAAGTATAGAATAAAAGTGGAAATAGTAAAAAAATAATTTAATAAAAAAGAACAAGAAGTGTCTTAGTCTTCTTAATAGGTGCAGAAAACTTAAGGATGATAATAAATAACTGAATAACAAAATAATAATAAATAGAATAAAACCAACAATAAGCGCCTAAGCGCACTTGATAATAAGACCAGGAAATGCATTAGCATGCGTGGCAGAATAAATTATAGAAACAGGAAGTGCCACAAGCACACCTGTAAAATAAATTTAAAATTAAGGGTTAGTAAATTTAGAAAAAATTGAGGATATTCAAAAAATAAATTTAAATTGTGAAATAAAAAGAAAATTGAAAATATTTAAAATGATATAGTAAATCTATGTAATGCTGTGAAATATTGTGAAATAATTGAATAAAAATAAAGATATTATTGAATATTTAACGTCTGTGACTGTGATTAAATGTTTGGCTATTATTGAATGCGTATTATTTGTTTCGAAATTGAGAAAAAAAAATTTTTTAACCATTGTGAGAAGGATAATGGAATGAATGTTATAGAAGAGCATCCTCTGATACCTTTGTACCAATCAAAGTGAGTGCGCATAAAAACACCCACAAAATAAGATAAACTTTGAAGAAGAGAAAGAAAAAAATAATAAAAGTGAAAAGATTTAAGAAGAATATCTGAAAATGAACGACATCATTAACATTATGAACAATCAATCACCATCGGACTAGCTATGTATAAAATATCGAGTGAAGAAAAGCAATATGCAGAATAGAAGAATTTAAATAACAGAGAACGAGAATATAACGTGATTGAACCAACAGACCATCAAGTTTCGAATATTGGGTTTAACGTGTAGCTGACCAAATTAATAATTTTATTATGGGTAGTACGCAAACAAAAATAAGCGAAGTAATCAGAGCTTCTGCGAACGCATCTGCGACAATAAGCGTAAAGGCCTAGTTACGCACGCGTAACGGTATCGCGAATCAGCTGATTCAACCTGTCTTATGAAAAACACATACAAGTGCTTACCCAACTAAAGCTAAACGTATCGTATCGTTAGCTTCTGTTAATTTTAGATTTTTGCTACGTTTGTACGTGACATTTGTGAAGAGCTGATAAAGTTTGGTTAATTTTACACAGCAATATGCTGGTTCGTTTTTTACGTTATACAATTGCACTAAATGCCAACTTTATGAAACGATACGGTTACATTTTAACAACGTGTGGGTAACAAGGCCTTAAGCCTTGAGGTACTGTATTAATCTGCATGGTAACAACATTGGTAGTAATTGTGAGAATTTAAAAAAGTATGTTAAGAAACAATAAGACGCCAGGGCATACAAGCTAACATTGTACAACAAGGATATAAAATAAAATAAAGATTTTTATCGTTAATTCAATTATTTAAATAGGGTATAGAGATTAAATTAAAAGTTTGTGTTATATAAAGACATAAAACAAAAAATTGAAAATTGTTATAAGACGAAAACAAATTTATAATGAACTGTATAAAATAATGAAACAGAATTTGTTATGATTATAAATTTTAAGAATAAAATTTTCATAAAATTTATTGTAGAATTTTAAGACTGTTAAAGTAAGAAAGTCAAGATATAAAATATAATAGAAATGTATAAAATTGTGAATATTTTTTTTAGATTGGAATAGAATTTTTTTTACGTCATGGAAGAATCTTGGGAAGAGCTAATGAAAGGTATGGAGAAGGCAGAAACAATTGGAAAATACAGTTAGAAGAGTTTAAAAGAGGAAAAAATTTGGAGCTTAGAAAACCAGAAATTCTGAACATGGGCCCCAAGCCAAAAATAATTCTGAAAAAGAACAGTATCTGTAAGGAACCAAGAATTCCCCTAGTAGACACCACACGTATAAAAGGAATGAGAAGAGATTTTAAAAGTAGACAAAAGAGACAATTTGAATTACAAAACAAACCAGGACAGAAAGCTGGAAATAGAGAAAAAGATAGGAAAAATTTAGGCCGAATTAAGAAATTTTAGGAAAGAAAAGAAAAACAGAAAATATGTGAACATTAAGAAAGTAATAAATAATAGTATAGATAAGTAGAATATTTTTTTATAGAAATTAAGAATATTACAATGAATAGGATAAGGTGAATGGATGCATACACTCCGTTTCACTTGAATAGCACACACCAATTTTTTGTCTGTATTTGATTACCTACTTATATTCATTGACTGAACTGTACTTGTTTTGTTCTACTTTGTTCGTCTTCCTATCCACATTCTCTGCGACAAAATTGGAGGTCTGAGAATTTACCGTTACATTTTTCTGTTCATTTCATTTTCGTTTGCTTCAAATTCTAATGCATTTTCTGTTTCACTTGAGTAGCACATTTGCGTTTAAGTTTGATTTACGTCGTGCAGATCATCGGCAAGATAAAGTAAACCATTATTTTGAATATTTAAAATATATTTTAATAATATTCAATAATAATGGGTCGTGGTACAGCATTAACGAACGAGGAACAAATTAAAATAAAAACTTATCAGGAATGTGACCTCTATGTGTCTGAAATAGCAAAAAAAAAATGGAAGAAGTAGAAAAGTCGTATATAATTTTTTCAGAACAGCCCAAACTATGGAAAAAAAATATGAAAGGTCGTGTAAGTAGTGTACTTTCCAATGCAGATAAGCGATTTATACTGCGCGAGGATTCCAATTCGCATGACTCTGTTTACAAAATAAGAGCAAAAGCTGGAGTTAACGCAAGTAAACTTACTGTGTAACGCAAGTAAACTTACCTAAAGTTAAAGAAAAAACCACCACTTACCCCTCTACATAAAGAAGCTCGGCTTAGTTTCTACATGTCATGTCAGACACAGTGGCAGCGCGTTGTATTCTCTGGTGAGAAAAAATTTAATTTCGAGGGCACTTTAACTATTACTTAGATGATTTAAGAAAGGAGACCATCAATTGGAGCGTCTACACAGCAGAGTTGGCGGGGTTATGATCTGTAGAGCCATATCTTATTTTGGTACATGAGAGCTTCAATTTTTGACTCCCAATCGTACAAAGGAGTCTTGGAAAATGCTTTTCCCCACTTAAAAGTCTTTTTGGGATTTTCCCATGGACGTTCCAACAGGACAATGCCCCAATTCATACAGCCCGTGTTGGCAAATCATGGATCGAATCAAAAATATCAATCTCTTAAACTGGCCTCCATACTCGCCAGACATTAACATTATCGAAAATGTTTGGGGGTGGTTGGCCAGAAAAGTTTATAAGTTAGGTAGGCAGTTTTCTACTAAAGCTGAGCTAATTCAGGATATTCGGGAAGCATGGGCTTTAATTTCCCTTGACTATATTAAAAAGCTTTATGATTCCTTACCAAATAGGATTTATGAAGTTATTCTAAACAAAGGAGGTTATCAAATTAGATTTCTAAATTAATAATTTATAAAATTAACTCAAAACAAGTTGTTGAAAATTAACAAAATAATATTTAATATAGTTTAAAACAAAGTGTGCTATTCATGTACGCGCTGTTTTTAGGTTAATTACTTTGTAAGACCTGTAACTTGAAAAATACTCAGTAAATTTTGGTTTTGTTTATTGCTAATATAAACTAATGCTTTAACTATAAATTCAAGCCAAGAATTATTCTTTACTTTTAAAAGCTATCGTGAAATGAAATGCATCTTGCCATGTGTGCTATTCAAGTGAAACGGAGTGTCTATTGAAAATGAATTAAATAATTACGCAACTAGGTAAGACTCTAATAGTAACGAGGGGTATAAAAAGATAAATAAAAAAAGAAAAGAAGAGGTCATAGAAAAAAAAATAGTGATAAAAATATAGAAAAAGCTGTAATATGAATTGCAAATACCGAAGTAAGGGTATAATGGGAAAGTCATTTAAGGATGACCACATTGATAGTGGATCTCATGAGTCTGATCAACTCCATTTATGGGATTACACATAGGTCAATGAGATAAAACTTGCGATTATATGAATAATGAAGAGTGCAGCCTAAGAAAGAATAAAAAGAAAAACGTGCGAAAGATGTAGCGATAATCAGGAATAATTAGGTAATCCTTAGGAGAAGCTAATATGATGATAGAAATATGAATGTAAGATGTAGCGATAATCGAGACTACCAAGGTAGTCTTTATGTGAAGCTAGCATCAAACAAAAAGGAATAAAAAAAATTGCCATCACAAGAGATGAAGCAATATTATAGTGAAATTCCGGTAAGGGAATTAAAGGCGTAAGATAAAATGAATTGAATGAAAATAGAAAAAGAAAAGTGAACAGTTGTTGAAGATGACAAGATAATAGTGTATAATAAACCTCGGCTACTTAGCGGTAATAAAATTTAGAATATTATAATACATTATATATACATATTCGATTAGAAATGCCAAAAATTTTACATAAATGTAACAATAAGACTTAAGAACAATATAAAATAACACATTTCATAAAAACCTATTGAAAAAATATAACAGTTAATTATATTAGCAAACCAAATAATATGTAAACACAATTTTTTTGGAATATTGATTTTAGACCAAACTTATTTGTTTTGTGTATTATAGAGTGTACGTAGGGCTTTTTTGGTCAATTTTATTAAATGTAAAATAAAAATTCTTTATTTCATTATTTTCCCGACGTTTCGTTGAGTTTTTGTCATCATCTTCAGGGGCATTTTATTTTGAATCTAACACAAAGAAGAAAAAAGAATCAATATAAAGACATAAAACATTAAAAATAATTTTCCTTTACATGAATTTTTAACTTATAACATTAATAAAAAATTATTGGTGTATTTTGACATCACAAATTGATTGATTTTAAAACACAGTATATATAAATAAACAAATAAGTAAACTATTGAAAAACTAAAACATTTATATCACAGAATTTAACTCTAGTATCACAGTGCAAACGAATATATGAAGTTTATGTTGTCTATGTCTTCCTTGTTGTTTATTGTCTTGTCTATTTTTTGCTGTATTCTCAGGCTTTCTATTGTATATCTTGTGTTGCTATTTTTTTCCTTGTCTAATATTATAACTTCGTCTAGATCAGCTGTATGATTGGCTTCTCTTATATGTTGTGAGAGTCCAGTTGTTTCTCTCCCTTTTTTGATGTCTGTTTCATGTTCTTTGATTCTTGTTTGTAAGTTTCGTTTTGTTGTGCCTATGTATACTCTCCCACATTCTTGTTTTTTGTTTCCCAAACATTTAATTTCATAAACTACGTTGTTTTGCTGAAATTTGTTTATTGTTGATTTTGTGTTTGTGAATATTTTGTTAAGTGTTTGATTTGGTTTGTACGCTGGGATTATATTGTTGTTGTTTATTATTTGTTGTAAATTGTGTTTGTTTGTTAGGCCTAGAATATATCGTATACTGCAATATTTTAAAGATTCATTGCTGTCTATGGTTTTAGTATTTGATTTTTCTATGGTGCATTGTTTTTTCTATAATAAGGTGTTTATAGATTGTTTGGATAGTTGTTCCTTTTGAGTATATGTCTAATTTTTTGTATATTTTGACTGTGAAATTGTTTGTTACTGATGTCTAGAACTCTATTTATGAAATTGGTGACTGTGTTCATTTTTTGGTTTTTCGGTTGTGATGAAAAATAATTAATCATTCTTCCGGATGAAGTTTGTTTTGAATACCAATCTGTAATTATTTTGTTTTCTTTGCGAATTATTTTCATGTCAAGATATGGAAGGCTATTGTTTGTTTCAGTTTCAATTGTGAATTGTAGTTTGTTGTGGTATTTGTTGAAAATTGTTAGAATGGAATCTATGTCCTTTTTCTTCACAATTGCAAATATATCGTCAACATATTTGACTAATAGTGTCATTATACCCTATACCACTATGTGGTTTGGGTATAATGACTTTGTGCTGCTGTTTGTAACACCCAAAAATATTTGACCTAGACCCATCTTTAATTATACCGATCGAATCAGAATCACTTTCTGAGTTGATTTAACAATGTCCGTCCGTCCGTCCGTCCGTCCGTCCGTCCGTCCGTCCGTCCGTCCGTCCGTCCGTCTGTGTGTCCATGTAAAGCTTGTAATCAAACTGCAGGTCGCAAATATGAATATATTTTGATGAAATTTGGTATATAAGCTTTTATCGGCCATGGGATGAACGCTATTGAAATTGGTGAGAATCGGTCCATGTTCAGACCTAGCCCCCATACAAATTACCCATATGAAATCGACATAAATTGCCATAAGATCCAAATTGTCATATAGATCTTACGCAAATTGGGTTTGTATGCGTTCATTACATCCACTAATGAGTAGTCCAAAAATGATCCCTTTGACCCCATATAGATCTGCTTCCCGATCTTCAGTTAAATCTATTAAAAAACAAAAATATTGCACTGATTCTTCTCAAATTTTGTTTGTACATATTTTTGCAAAATACAAGAGACTTTACCAAACATGATCAGGATCGGTCCATTTTTGGACCTAGCCCCTTTATAGATATAGCATCCGATATGAACTTTTTTATATCTGCAGCCAAAAAAATTAATAAAAATCCCACTCAAATTTGGTTTTTGCTTATTTTCTATGTCCAGTTAGTTGGGACTAAGAGATAGGGTTTCTAAACGCATGGTATAGGGTATCGTATAGTCGGTCTAGACCGACTATAATTTTCTTACTTGTTTTAATATTGTTTTTGCTTAGTTCTATAATCGTTTAATCCAATAATTTGTCGAGGATAATGTCAGCAACAGTTGGAGAAAGTGGATTTCCCATTGGCATCCCATAAGTTTGGATGTAAATGTTGTCCATATGTTTGAAATAGTTGTTATCTCTGAGGCAAAAATTAAGAATTTGAAGAAATTTCGATTTTGTAATGTTGGTGTGATTTTTGAGTTCTTCCCATTTTTCCATTATATTTTTTATTGCCAGATAAATGGGTATATTTGTGAAGAGCGAGACTACATCAAGAGAAATTAATGTGTCGTCTTCTTTATACAGACTACATTCAACAGGAATATGAAAAAACAACATTCAATTTTTCCATAAGAATTAAAAAATTGGAAATCAGACAAACGAATATTTCAATCAAATCACTACAGAACAATATAAAAGCAACACTTGAACGAATGGAAAAAATAATATCAAAAGAAGAATTCAACAAATTTCTTAAAAAACAAAAAGTAAGCTACAAACAAACACTAAACAATAAACAAAAAATCAACAAATTCAAATTTCTCAAACTAATGGCAAAGAAAAAACAAAAACTTGGAATAACCTTTAATGAAGATTGGTTTATAAATTTAACTGATATAGAATTTCCAGATGAAATGAAATGGTTGTTATCCCTGGGGAAAAAATTTGCAATTCCCATAGACAAAAATAATTTTTCGCCAATTCACACAATAGCTGATATTGAGCAGGGGATACAAGCAATCGAAAACGATAGAGACAAAGATATAGCAAGATCTAAATTATCAACAAATATATCAATATTCAAACGCAAGATAAAACAAACTGAGCGAGGAAAATACATATTAACAATATACAAAGATACTCAAAAATTTCTGAAAAAACACAAGAACAAAATTATGGTCACATCAGCAGACAAAGGAAACAAAACTGTAGTAATGTATAAACAGGAATATCAACAGAAAATGGCCAAACTATTAGAAGATAAAAATACCTATAAACTAACTAGAACTGATCCCACAACAAAACTACAAAAAATCAACAATAACATTGTAATAGAATTATTCAAATCGAAACAAATAAACATAAAATTAAAACATCAACTATATAGCATAGCAGCAAACATACCAAGATTGTACGGATTGCCAAAAACCCACAAAAAAGACATACCACTTAGACCCATTTCTTCATCAATAAATGTACCATGCTATAACCTCGCAAAACATATAGGCAGCATACTTCAAAATACAATTTCAGATGATTACAATATCAAAAATTCAACGGAATTAAAAACAAAATTAGAAAACCTTACTTTGGAGGAAGACGACACATTAATTTCTCTTGATGTAGTCTCGCTCTTCACAAATATAGCCATTTATCTGGCAATAAAAAATATAATGGAAAAATGGGAAGAACTCAAAAATCACACCAACATTACAAA
This sequence comes from Cordilura impudica, assembly GCA_963682025.1. Taxonomy (NCBI): domain Eukaryota; kingdom Metazoa; phylum Arthropoda; class Insecta; order Diptera; family Scathophagidae; genus Cordilura; species Cordilura impudica. The sequence continues at coordinate 206,869,467 of OY821517.1, read as the reverse complement.
ATCGAAATTTCTTCAAATTCTTAATTTTTGCCTCAGAGATAACAACTTTTTTAAACATATGGACAACATTTACATCCAAACTTATGGGATGCCAATGGGAAATGCACTTTCTCCAACTGTTGCTGACATTATCCTCGACAAATTATTGGATGAAACGATTATAGAACTAAGCAAAAACAATATTAAAATGACACTATTAGTCAAATATGTTGACGATATATTTGCAATTGTGAAGAAAAAGGACATAGATTCCATTCTAACAATTTTCAACAAATACCACAACAAACTACAATTCACAATTGAAACTGAAACAAACAATAGCCTTCCATATCTTGACATGAAAATAATTCGCAAATAAAACAAAATAATTACAGATTGGTATTCAAAACAAACTTCATCCGGAAGAATGATTAATTATTTTTCATCACAACCGAAAAACCAAAAAATAAACACAGTCACCAATTTCATATATAGAGTTCTAGACATCAGTAACAAACAATTTCACAGTCAAAATATACAAAAAATTAGACATATACTCAAAAGGAACAACTATCCAAACACGATATATTATATATGATATATTCTAGGCCTAACAAACAAACACAATTTACAACAAATAATAAACAACAACAATATAATCCAAGCGTACAAACCAAATCAAACACTTAACAAAATATTCACAAACACAAAATCAACAATAAACAAATTTCAGCAAAACAACGTAGTTTATGAAATTAAATGTTTGGGAAACAAAGAACAAGAATGTGGGAGAGTATACATAGGCACAACAAAACGAAACTTACAAACAAGAATCAAAGAACATGAAACAGACATCAAAAAAGGGAGAGAAACAACTGGACTCTCACAACATATAAGAGAATCCAATCATACAGCTGATCTAAACGAAGTTATAATATTAGACAAGGAAAAAAATAGCAACACAAGATATACAATAGAAAGCCTGAGAATACAGCAAAAAATAGACAAGACAATAAACAACAAGGAAGACATAGACAACATAAACTTCATATATTCGTTTGCACTGTGATACTAGAGTTAAATTCTGTGATATAAATGTTTTAGTTTTTCAATAGTTTACTTATTTGTTTATTTATATATACTGTGTTTTAAAATCAATCAATTTGTGATGTCAAAATACACCAATAATTTTTATTAATGTTATAAGTTAAAAATTCATGTAAAGGAAAATTATTTTTAATGTGTTATGTCTTTATATTGATTGTTTTTTCTTCTTTGTGTTAGATTCAAAATAAAATGCCCCTGAAGATGTTGACAAAAACTCAACGAAATGTCGGGAAAATAATGAAATAAAGAATTTTTATTTTACATTTAATAAAATTGACCAAAAAAGCCCTACGTACACTCTATAATACACAATTTTTTTTGTTAAATACTATAGAGTAATTAAATTTAAGTGGAAGTTACCCATACACAACATAAAATTTTTTTACTATAAGCAAAAAAAAAAAAAAAAATAAAACAAAACAAAAAAAAAACAAGTAAGAAAATTATAGTCGGTCTAGACCGACTATACGATACCCTATACCATTCCCTATCTCTTAGGCCTAACTAACTGGACATAGAAAATAAGCAAAAACCAAATTTGAGTCTAATTTTTTTTATTAATTTTTTTGGCTGCAGACATGAAAAAGTTCATATCGGATGCTAGATCTATGTGGGGACTAGGTCCAAAAATGGACCGATCCTGATCATGTTTGGTAAAGTCTCTTGTATTTTGCAAAAATATATACAAACAAAATCTGAGAAGAATCAGTGCAATATTTTTGTTTTTTAATAGATTTAAGTGAAGATCGGGAAGCAGCTCTATATGGGGCCAAAGGGATCATTTTTGGACTACACATTAATGGACGTAATGAATGCGTAAAAAACCCAATTTGAGTAAGATCTATATGACAATTTGGATCTTATGGCAATTTATGTCGATTTCATAGGGGTAATTTGTATGGGGGCTAGGTGTGAACTTGGACCGATTATCACCAATTTCAATAGCGTTCATCCCATGGCCGATAAAAGCTTATATACCGAATTTCATCAAAATATATTCATATTTGCGACCTGCAGTTTGATTACAAGCTTTACATGGACACACAGACGGACGGACGGACGGACATTGTTAAATCAACTCAGAAAGTGATTCTGATTCGATCGGTATAATTAAAGATGGGTCTAGGTCAAATATTTTTGGTTGTTACAAACAGCAGCACAAAGTCATTATACCCAAACCACATAGTGGTATAGGGTATAAAAATGAAGAAAATATATGTAGATATTAAGTTACAATTATTGTACTACTGAATCAGATGTGAGAAATGTAAACAAACATTAAGCAATAAATGTGCCTAATACTATTGGCCTGTATATATGAAATTGTAAACAAAAAATAAAAAAATATAGCAATAACATCACAATTTTTTTGTCAAGTATTTTTAAACAACACTCAAATTACACTAACCAAATTACAATACCAACTAGTAATTAAACTACACTGCGAATTGTTTAAAAATCATAAATCGCACCTGTACCTCTAAAGTGAGTCCTCAAAATTTTTAAATTTTCACTTTTTGGAAGAAAACGATACACAGTGGTCATATCTATCCACTGTAAAAATCTTACATCGATTTTTCTAGTATTTCGCAAAAAAAAAAATACAGTTGTAATCCTCTTTTTGTTATAAGAATCTTTAGAATCCACTAAAAAGACATATTTTGAGTTCCACCCAAAAAACTTCTTATTTTTGATGATCACTGAAAAAATCACAAAAACAACTACTGTTGTATACTTATTATTCGCAATTCTTTACAATGAAACAACTGTTTTTAAATTTTACAGTAATGATTTAAAAAAACCGTTTTTGACTCTACTGAAAATTTGTAAATTTTAAGTTGACTCACTTTAGAGGTACAGGTGCGATATAGTAGTTTGAAGTGGTTTGAATAATTCAAATTGAACGATTTTTTTAATAGGGTGGCCCTTAATAAGAAAAGTGTTCAAACTCTCGGTCGCACCCCCTAGAAATATGCGAATAGCAAAAAAAGTGAGAAATACAAATTATGGGCCATTCACAAAACATTTAGAGGTGGCTCAACGCGATTGAAAATTTCAAGTGTGTTTATATGGGGAAAATATGCCTTTTTTTCAGATTTTATGAAAATTTCGTTCTATAGTTTAATTCTTCCGACAAACTGTTATATTATTCAGGATCAGTATTAATTTATCTTTCCAAAGAAGCTATAAAATTTCAAAATCGAATAAAAAGTCGCCAAGAAATAGCAAATACCCCAGACCACTTTTGTGCCAAAAAAAAACTAGATCATGAAATTTGATGGCATTTTTTTCAACTTTCAAAAATTGATTAAAACCAACATTCTGTTTTAGTCTCTATACCTGTAAGTACTCAGATATGAATTATTGTTTTATTAGTACCTTGCTAACCTATTAAACATTGAGACCGAAAATGGAAAATTTTTTGGACAACATTTTTAAAACTCCTTTTTCAAGTTTTGAAAAATTTTCTTAAACAAAATTTAAAAAAATTGATCTAGCTCTTTAAGATCTTGTTAAATGCTAGAATGTTAGAGATCAACTGTTTGAATTTTTAGGTACATCCCTATGCTGGAATTTTTTTGACAAAGATTTTATTTTTGCGGATTTCGATAAAAATGGGATTTTTGTAAAATATTCTGTAAATATACTCTTTCTAAATACTTTGTATCAAAAATTCATCCCTTTTTCTACTTTTAAATGTTCAATTTTATCTTAATAGGCTAGGGTTTCCCCCCATGAACTCATTAACCCTTTGGGACTGGGGTCACATATGACCCCAAGCTAGTAAAAGGCAATTTATTCAAAAATTTCAAATATTTTGTATTTATTTATTTTGAATTTTTAGATGCGATGCTTAAAATATAATAACTAAATGTGTAGAACTTCCATTCCTAAAATTTGGGATAAATTCGAGAACGTTAACAAATTATTTGCCAAGGCCAGCTTTGGATTTTAAGATATTTTTAAATAAAAATTATGGAAAACGAGTTTTTCCATTAAACTCGATAAAACCACTATTTCGAATTTAAGAAAAATAATTAGATTAGTTTTTATTTGTTGAAGCCTTCAGCGCTCCTGGGATCAAAATAATCCATTGTGGTATATCATTGGTGCAATTATCTGCTTATTGCTCGCGAATATAAATTAAAACAACTTTTAACCAATTTTGTTATAAAATTATTTTACGTATAAAAAACTATCTATATTTTTCTAAATAAAATAAGAAAACCCACAAAAGACCCAAAGCTAATATAAGACATTTAATTCAAAAGAATATGAAATATAAAATTAATATAAAAATATAAAATTAAAGAAAAGCAATACTTATTGCAAGTCGTAAGTGATTACAGAAAACAATTTGAATCGCACACTAAATCATCCTTAAATACACCAAAATAAATAGAATTAATTTTATATTTCATATTCTTTTGACTAAATTGTTTTTTATTAGCTTTGGGTCATTTGTGGATCTTCTTATTTTATTTTAAAAAAATTTAGATAGTGTTTATTCATAAAATAATTTTATAACAAAATTGGTTAAAAATTGTTTTAATTTATATTCGCGAACAATAAGGAGATAATTGCACCAAAGATATATCACAATCGATTATTTTGATCCCAGGAGCACTGAAGCCTTAAATAAATAAAAAATAACCGATTTTTTTTTTAAAATTCGAAATAGTGGTTTCATCGAGTTTAATAGAAAAACTCGTTTTCAGTAATTTCTATTTAAAAATAACTTAAAATCCAAACTGGCCTTGGCAAATAATGGGTTAGCGTTCTCGGATTTATCCCAAATTTTAGGAACGGAAGTTCTACACATTTGGTTATTATACTTTAAGTATCGCATCTATAACTTCAACAGTACTTACAAAATATTTGAATTGTTTGAATAAATTGTCTTTTATTAGCCTGGGGTCATATGTGACCCCAATTCCAAAAGGGTTAATGGAGTCATATTATTTTTTCCGAAACCCTAGGCTATTAAAATAAACTATAACATTTAAAATTAGACAAGTGATGAATTTTTGATACAAAGTATTTAGAAAGAGTACATTTACAGAATATTTTACAAAAATCCCTTTTTTCTCGAAATCTGCAAACATAAAATCCTTGGCAAAAAAATGCTGGCTTAGGAATTTACCTAAAAATTCACACAGTTAATCACTAACATGTATTTAACTAGACCTTAAAGAGCTAGGTCATTTTTTTTAAATTTTGTTTAAGAAAATTTTTCAAAGCGTGAAAAAGGAGTTTTCAAAATGTTATCAAAAAAAATTTCCGTTTTCGGTCTCAATGCTTAATAGGTGTGCAAGGTGGTAATAAAACAATACTTCATATCTGAGTACTTACAGGTATAGAGACAAAAGCGAAATGTTGGCTTTAATTAATAACTTAATGTTGAGAAAAATGCCATCAATTTTCAGGACCTAGTTTTTTTTGGCACAAAAGTGGTCGATTTTAAAGTTTTATAGCTTTTTTTTGGAAAGATAATTTGATACTGATCCCGAATTATATAACAATTTGTCGGAAAAATTAAACTATAGAACGAAATTTTCGTAAAATCTAAAAGAAAGTCATATTTTCCCCATATAAAACAACCTTAAAATTTTCAATCGCGTTGAGCCTAAATGTCTAAATGTTTTTTGATTGACCCAAAACTTTGTATTTCCCAGTTTTTTTGTTCTTCGCATATTTCTAGGGAGTGCGACCGAGAGTTTGAACTCTTTTTTTTTCTCCATATATTGAAGGGCCACCCTTGTGTACATGAATGATGTAGGGTAGAACTATGTAATACGTCACATAGATTCATGTAAACTATATGATTCATATACATTATAGCACAAAACACAAAGCACAGAACAAAAAAGATTCAAATGTCTTCTAAATTTCAATATTTTGTGCATAGTTTGTAGATTTCATAGAACAAAGGGCAAACCAATCGTTTGCTCTTGAATCGTGTTCGATAGGTACTCAGTGCCGGTCCGAGCATTGGTGGCGCCCTAGGCCCATATTTTGTAACCCCATATTTTGTAACCAGAAAAAAAGAATAGCTAAAAACTTTATTTTGTTTAACCTAAGTTATGAATTGTTAAAAAAATATTTTTATATTAAACTCCCAGTTTTATTTTTATTTTAATATATAAAACTTAAATGCAACATAAAAAATTTTTGTTTTTTCTTTTTTTCATTCTGTTAAGATTGTTTGATCAGTCATATTCGTTGATCAAAATATTTCCTTATTTGCGTTGAGGGGGAACAACCAAATTTCAACCACTTTAATGCATATATAAAATTTTTAAATACCAAAATAAGGAATAAGGTATTTATTAACCACTGTATAATGTTGCTGAATTTTTTTATCTCCGAAAAAAGAGAAAACATTTTTTTTTAATAAATAATTTTATTTTTACTTACATAAAAACTTTTTTCCGAGCTTTCTTGGCTGCAAAACTGTTCATAAAATCATCCAGTTCCAATATACTTACAATATCACGTTCGATGGAAAGGGTAGCTAAACCATCATGGCGATCTTGGAGCATTGTAGAGCGCAAATAAGTTCTTATTAATTTAAGCTTAGAAAAGCTTCTCTCTGCACTCGCTACTGTAATTCGAATTTATTGTTATGTTCCTGAATTAGTTGAAAGCGATCACGTAGTGATTGTATCGCGTTGTCCAAGATATTGTTAAAGAAATTTACTTTAAAGTTTTGCATAGAATCATCGAACGCTGCATCACGTTGTTCATAATCAAATTATCTTCCTTGACGGCGGACTCCTGCGCGTTCAAATTGTACATCAATATTTAAATTAATTGCAATTATTTTAGCATCCTCCAAAACATAAGCAAATTTTGAATCTGTTCTATAATCTTCAAGGAACACCTTACTCTTTGATAACAACGTTACTGCTTGGCTCAGGTTTAAACTAACTGCCTGAAATACTTTGCTAGTTACATTTATTTAAAATAAAATATCCTACCATACAACTAAAGAGCAGATAAATTTATATTTTTAAATTTTTTGCAATATATGTAGCTGTGGCCTCTGACGTGTTTCTCGCTGCTGTGACTGTGGTAATATTAGGTTGCTCATCCTCATTCATACAGCCATACAGAGCAGCAATAACTCCTTTAAGGTGATATCGTAGGGGCTTCAAAGCATCCATTCGACTGGCCCATCTAGTATCACTTAGTCCTTTCAAAGTAAGACCAGTGATATGTTTTTTTAATAAATCCCGGTGTTGAGTTGACGATGAGAAAAAAACATATAAATGCTGAATGATATCAAAAAAGTTATACCTTCAACATAACAGCTCGCAGAATCATATACCACTAAATTTAGTGTATGTGCACTGCAAGGAACAAAAAAGGCTCTTGGGATTATTTTAAGAATTCTACGTTGGACACCACTATGTTGTCCGCGCATATTGGAGTCGTTGTCATAACTTTGACCTCTCATATCGGCCACTGACAAGTTATGCGACTCAATACTTCTATAATCTTACCTGTAATTCCAGCTCCAGAGCTATTATCAATTTCAATAAAGCTTAAGAAATGCTCATACACCTCGATATGTTTTTCATCATTACTTGGACAGACCACTCGGACAATTAATGACATTTGCTCAGTATGGGAAACATCTGGAGTACAGTCAACGATTATTGAATAATATTTATTCGGTTTAATTAATTTTGTAATTTTCTCTTTGACTGCAGAATTTAACAATGAAATCATTTCATTTTGAATTCGTTTTAAGTTATTTTTTATTTGACGTACGTGTTCTTTTAAGATTGGGTCGAATTTAGCTATAAGCTCCACAATTTTTAAGAAATTTCCATTGTTATATTCATATAACTTATCGGAAGTTCCTCTCAAAGCAAGGTTCTGTGACCCGTGTAACTTAATAATCTCAAATAACCTCTCCAATACATTTCGCCAACGTATTGTATTTTCAGTCATTAGTTTTTTATTTACTGAATCGATAGTTTTTCCTTCATTCAATCGTCTGACCAAGTCATTCGTTGTTGAGATACATTTTAAGTGTTCAATCAACTGTTAGGGCAATCTCTTTCTAAGAAAAAAGCCTGCATGGAAAACAGAAAACATCCTCATTAGATTTTGAATAAACCAACCAATTTCGTTTAATCTTTACACCGTTAGGAAGTGTTCGATAATAGTTTGTAGAACAAAACTTCCGACTTCTTCCATTCTTTTCTTGAACAGTAAATGGAAAAGTAAAATAAATTATTTGCTCTGGTCCACGTCTTACAAGTAAATCGATATTTGGGCTAATATTTTGCGGCCAATTCCCAATATCGGATAAATAGTCTTGGGTACTTGAAACATATCTAAAGAGTTATCTTCGGAATTTATGTCAAATGAGTCATCAATGTCAGGCAAATTATGTTCTGATTCGAGATTAGAATTTAGTTTGGAACAGTATTCATCAACGGCCAACTCTCAGGACTCGAAGAATTTACAGGACATGAAGGACTCGCAGGACTCGAAGGATTCGCAGGACTCGAAGGACTCGCACGACTCGAAGGAATCGCAGGACTCGAAGGATTCGCAGGACCTATTAACGATGGTGAAGTGGCACACTTCGTTCAGCGAAAGGATGCTTAGCTCGCTTACCTTGTAACTGCTACCACGGCATCTGCACGACTGTCCCGATTGTCCTCATGACCGCGTTTTTATATGTGTGCATGACGTATGTGACAGCTGATTGTTTCTTATGTCATATGATCACCATATACGGGTGATCCCAAAAAGGGGATTTACAAGTTTCTTCAAACTATGTCGGTAATTCATTTTAGTTGTACAATTTAACATAAAAATATAAAGTATAATTCAATCAAAAAGATATAATACAAACAATAATAATGGATTCTGTGGGTCGAAACAATGGCACAGACTTCGGTCATCACACCTGATCCCCCTGGGAAACTAAGATGTGCTGGGTTAATATTGGTATGGAATGGATGTGGGACGTAGTGGTGCTGTGGATGGTTATGACGGAATGATGAATGGGAATGAATTGGCTGTGAAGAGAACAAAATGTGTTATTAATAGTGGGATTTATGCTATGTCGTTAGTAATTTTGGTTTATTCCACAAATGGTTTTATGTCACTTATGTGTGCTGTCTTAATGTCTTTGCTTTCATTGTCCTCGAGTTTAGCTATGACCGGGGACGGAAAATGGGTGACCCGGTAAGGGCCGCTATACTTTGGTGCCAGCTTGGCAGTAAAATTCTCCACCGCTTTCGACAGTGGCCGTTGTCGTGCGAGCACCAAGTCCCCGATTTTTGGTTTCCATGGTCATCGGCGCAAGTTGTAGTAACTTCTTTGATCCTCCGCGGCCTTTCCTAGCTGGTGCCGCACTATCCTGAATATGTCCATGAGCTTGCTTGCTCTTTCCTCTTGACTACGTGGTTGGGAACCCGAACCGAGTAATAGCTCGTCATACAACGCTTTGGGTAACCGGGGTTCTCACTATTGGACGAGGTACGCTGGGGTGTAGCCTGTGTACTCCGAACTACCCGTATTGAATGCCAGCGTAAGCTCGGGTAAATGGTCATCCCACGTTTTATGACGGTTTTGTGCAAATTGGGCGATCATAGTCTTAATCGTGCGGTTGGCTCGCTCTGTCGGGTTTTCTCGAGGGCAGTATGGTGCGGTGAATTGTTGCCGTACCTCAATGTCGTCTAGGTATCGTCGTAACAGTCGACTTGTGAACTGACTACCATTGTCCGTTATCAATACTTTCGGAGTTCCAAACCTGGCTAAAATTCTATCCCTGAAGGCCTTAATTACCCCTTGTGCCGGGGCCTTGCGAAGTGGTACCAGTTCGAGCCATTTTGAATACCTGTCGAAGAATACCAAAAGCATGCTATTCCCATGTTTGGAGCGGGGAAGTGGTCCGACGAAATCTGCACACACAGTCGCTCAAGTCTCTTTGGGAATGGTAACCACCATTTTCCCAGCAGACGCCAGATGACTAGGTTTATATTTCTGGCACGACTCGCAGCTCCTTACAAATCGAGCGACATCTCGAGACATACCCGGCCAATAGTATCGGTTACTGACCCTATGGATGGTCTTCCGTACTCCGCAAAACCCTTTGGCGTAGATGTGTGGCGACTGAAAGTTTCCAGGGGTACAATCTTCAGCGGTAGGGTCCCTCGGAATATGCCGTAATAACTGCGTTCCACTAATAAGGTAATCGGCGAATTTCTGGGGATTTCGCCTGACCTCCTCCTTCTTCCGTTCCAGCCAGGCACATGTCTGAGGGGCCAATCCATTCATTTCGACGGTTCGTTGGAGTGATTCCATTGGTTGTCGTGATAAAACGTCGGTGACCACGTTGTTTTGCCCCTTCCGGTATTGGACTTTGAATTTGTACTGTTGTAACTCCAAGGCCCAGTGGGCCAGTCGGCCGGTTGGGCTGTCGATGGCGTTAAGCCACTTCAGCGGCAAGTGGCCGGTGACGACCCGAAAGGAGTAGCCCTCCAGGAACGTCCGCAACTTCCGTATGCCCCAAATAATCGCAAGGCGCTCCTTCTCCGTGGCAGTGTAACTTCTTTCGGCGGCATTTACGCCCCTGCTGGCGTACGTGATGACCTGTTCCCCGTCGTCTAATTCTTGTGTTAGGACTGCTCCTAGGCTGTGGTCGCTGGCGTCCGTTTGTAGCGTGAATGGCCTCTCGAAGTCTGGACAAGCTAGTACTGGTGCTTTTGTCAGTTTTTCCTTTAGTGATTCGAATGCTACTTGCTGGGCCTCTGTCCACTTCCTATGTCTGCTATTCTTCAGGAGTGTAGTTAGGGGTTAAGCTATAGCTGCAAAATCTGGTACGAATCGCCGATACCAGGAGGCTACTCCAAGAAATCTCCTAGCCCCCTTGGTATTGGTAGGTGCCTGCATCCCCCGGATCGCCGCTACTTTGTCGGGATCTGTCTGGATACCTCTTCCACTCACCACGTGCCCTAGGTACTTAGTTTCCCTTTTGAAAAACTGGCATTATCGGGATTAATCTTCAAATTTGCGGGTCGGAGGCGATGTAATACCTTGCCCAGATTTATTATGTGTTCATCTAGAGTTCTCCCGGTAACGATGATATCTTCCGGGTAGGCGAAAGCATAAGGTTCGAGGTCCGGCCCGATTACGCTATCCAGCGCCCTCTGGACCGTGGCAGGCGCAGAGTGCAGTCCGAACGGCATAACTCGCCATTAATATAGTCCCCTCCCAGCGACGGTGAAGGCGGTGTACCTCTTGCTGGCAGCTTCCCTGTGAATTTGCCAGTATCCATCCTTGGAATAGCTTCGCACAACGTCTGGGCAGTTCGGTCCGGTGTAATTAGCCGATGTCGCTCTCTGGGCTGCTGTAGGGCCATCGGGATACTTTCTAGGTCGGCTGCCATTTCTAGAAGCTCGTCAAGAGTTTGGAAGTCCCTCCTTCGGATGTACCATAAATATTCGGGTAACGAATTGCGGAACATGCGCTCCAGTTTCTGGCTTTCGGAGTACTCATGAGGTTCTGCATGGCCACGGTGTAGTTCTTGAATTTCTCTCGTGGTCGTTGATGGCGCTTCCGAATGTCATCTTCCAGTCGTTCAAAATACCGGGGCGACAAGAAGAATTGTAAGAAATCATGCCGAAAAGTGGACCACAACTTCCACTGCCTGTTGTTGTTCCGATACCAGATCAACGCCTTTCCGGTGAGGACCTCCGGCATCATGGTAGGCAAGAGGTCCACTTGAATTTGGTACACCATGTACAGCTCCTCTATCCTCTCTAGGAATTCCCAGGGTTCTTCTTCGCCATTAAACTGGACTCCCAATTTTCGTACCTGATCTGCGGTGGTCTTGAGGTCCACGCAAGTTGAGCCAGTCGGTGCGGTTACTAACTCTTCCTTTCGGAGGCTGTATATCCAGGATGTACGTAACATGGTGTGATCGCAATGGTGACGTGTTGTATAGTTTTTTTTCACTCTCGTAATCCCTGCTCGGGCGCCACTGTAACGACGAGTCTTCCTCCGGTTGCTAGGGTGTAGCTCGCGATGGCCGCACAGAGAGTGAAAAAACGTTGGTTACGGTTTTAAGGTACAATAATTCGTTTATAGTGGACTTAAAACTATATAATACATTAAAATACGCCGGGGTGGTTCCGTGAGATCGGTCCGGGACCTCGGCCGACAGTCTTCGCCAGACTGTGGAGACTCGCTATCTCTTGTTGTCGGGTTGTTCGAGGGTGGTTAACTCTCCGGCGGGCGCGTCGGATCGGTAGAAGGGTGACCTATGTCGGCACACTCTCGACAGGGCTTTTCCGACCAGTAGGGCCCGAAGGATCCGTTGAGTACCGGAAGAGTGACCTATGTCGGCACACTCTCCCCAGGACTTGTTGATTACTGATTCAGGAGCGACCTATGTCGGCACACTCTCCGCAGGACTCGTTGGGCTTGCTGGATTCGTTAGGTACGGAGTCAAGAGTGACCTATGTCGGCACACACCCCGCAGGACTCGTTGGGCTTGCAGGATTCGTTAGGTGCTGAGTCAAGAGTGACCTATGTCGGCGCACTCCATCTATGGAAAGAATGATTAGTCACTTACTTATCCTCTGGGGTGCGCAAGTTAATTATATGGTGAGAGTGACCTATGTCGGCACACGCTCCCCAGGACTCGTTGGGACTCCCAGGACTCGAAGAATTCACAGGACTCGAAGGACTCGCAGGACTCGAAGGATTCGCAGGACTCTCAGGACTCGAAGGATTCGTAGGACTCGAAGGACTCCAAGGATTCGCAGGACTCACAGGACTCGAAAGATTCGTAGGACCCGAAGGACTCGCCGGGCTCGACGGATCCACAGGACTCGAAGGACTCGCAGGACTCGAAGGATTCGCAGGACTCGAAGGATTCGCAGGACCTATTAACGATGGTGAAGTGGCACACTTCGTTCAGCGAAAGGATGCTTAGTTCGCTTAACTTGTAACTGCTGCCACGGCTTCTGCACGACTGTCCCGATTGTCCTCATGACCGCCTTTTTATACGTGTGCATGACGGCTGGTGACAGCTGGTTGTTACTAATGTCATATGATCAGCATATACGGGTGATCATAGGGTGATCCCAAAAAGGGAATTTACAAGTTTCTTCAAAATATGTCGGTAATTCATTTTAGTTGTACAATTCAACATAAAAATATAAAGTATAATTCAATCAAAAAGATAAAATTCAAACAATAATAATGGATTGTGTGGGTTGAAACGATGGCACAGACTTCAGTTATCACATCTTCGACCAGTGGATTCTAGCGCGAAATAATACAAAGATAAAATACAAATAATAATAATGGAAACGATGGCACAGACTTCGGTCATCACATCTTCGACCAATGAACTACAATGCACTCGAGCGTCTCATTTCAAAATTGTGACGAGGATGAGAACATTATGCTGCAATGGACGAAAGCAAACGAAGAATCAAAGGACTTATCAGGGGCCAAATCATCGCATTCGGTGTCGAGTAATATCAATCGAAATTTCACATTTTGGTTTATTATTTAGAGAAGACGGGCAAACATCAGCCTTCGTTTCACTTTTACTCTAGGGGCCATAATTCATTAAATGTGCCATAGTAAATTTATTCTTAGTATTTTATTTATTTAGAAAATAAAAAAAGTAATTTCGATCGAAAAATTTCGAGAGAGAATGCGGTGATTTGGCCCCTGATCAACAGCCAATATTAAGAAACAATCTTAATATTCAGATATCCAGGTTGAAGCGGACAATGCGAATGATACCGTTGTTATTAATCCGGAACTTGGAATGAATAGCAATGAGTTGAAAACGCTGCCAAATTACACGAGATATGTGATTTTTAACAAAATTGTGAAGAAAATCAAATGCAAAAAATGTTCAGATATAACAAAATGACCAGCAGCATCAGCGCCAAGCGTCGTACAGAATAAGGCTTATAATGAGGAGAAAACTTTAGTTGCATTCAAATATTACGAAGATATCTCCAAAAAACTCTTTTCGATTTATACGCAGTTCTTCCCCGAAAAGTATCACATAATAAACTTGAGGCGGGCAATAATTACTACAGTCGAACAGAATACGGCTACACCAGAATTCTCTGCATGGTTCGATGGAAACGATCCATGCATAGTACATGTTGACTTTTGGCTGGTCACCCTACATATGGTTACCCAATGATGCGATCATCAATTTGAGATACAGAGGGTGTTGGCGTCATTAAGTAATTTAGTACTTAATTTTTTAACGAATGTTTCTTATTGTAGTTTTAAGGTCGAATCGTTGGTTTATTTTTTATGAATATCAATCGTTGTTTAACCCCCAAAAAGTAAAGTCGACTTCCTTGTTCGCGTTTTTTAAATTCATCCTTAAATAAAATTGAAAATTTTTTTAACTAACCAAAAAGTTTAATTTTTTAAACTTGCAGTAAATTGTACTATACATCAGCAAACAATAAAGGAAAGTAGTCTCGTTTAACTTTTTAGTAGAGTTCAAAAACCAAATCTAATTGTTGTTTCTCTTTTTCTTCGGTGTCTCCTTGTACGTTCCAACAGGTACCCATCAAACAACCCCTATAACTTGTTGAATAAAAATGTTCAATCGGAATTTTTCATTGGTCCTCATCGAACCGGATTGCACGGGAACATTTTTGTTGGAGAAAATCTACACATAAGGTGAAGTGACTTTCATTTTTTATTTATAAAATCCTCAGGGTTTTCCTTTTAAAATTTTTATTTGATGAAATTTTAAAGGAAATATATTTGTGAGGTAAAAAAGTAGTAAAAATATAAAAGAAAATAGGAGTTATTAAAATAGTTTTGAGCCACCCTGTTTTTAAACTCCGAAAATTAAAAAGTAACTCTGTGTGATCTGGCAATACCGTATTAATTATATGTGTCATATGGTTATTGTCAAACAACATTTGTTTACATTGTAATTATATTTTAATTTGTGAATTTTTTATATGAAATGAATTGGTGTTTTGTTTAAAAGATAGTTAATAAAATATATATGAAAAATTAAAGGAAAAGTGCAACAAGTGTAGTGATACGATACAAAGTGAAAAGTTAAGCCAAAAAGTGTACCAAAGAACAAAAATTAGAATTGCTAAAAATACATACAAATCGGTGTGTTAGTTGATTACAGTGTCGAGCAATATAATAGTACAAATACTAAAAATATTTTTTGTATTTAAAATAAAAGTTTTATATTTTAAACTTTTGAATTTGTACTACTTCCCTTTGATCTTAAATGACATTTTAAAGAATTTTAGCAGATTTTCGAATCTTTGTGAACTTGTTTGGAGAATTTTTCGACTTTAAAATCAATTGGTTGTTTGATAAAATACTTAATTCTTTTAAATGTGATTTTTTTTTTTGGAAATAAAAATTTGTTTTAACCCTTTTCGTGGGTATTTTTGATTTAATAATTTTGAATAATATTTGTTTGGAAACACTTTTCTCTTAATTTTCAAGCTAAAAGCTTACTATCTACTATTGTAAACCTGATAAAAAGTTTTTCATTGATTTTTTTTTTGAAAATTTTGAATTTTTTCAACGCTTACCCAACTTTTGGCAATTTTACAACAATATTTTGGACTTTTTGTTTCATTTTGGTTTAAAGTAAATTTTTTGTTGGAAATATGGTAAAATCCGATAATTTGAATAAATTTGAGAAATATGCGGACTGACTCTGAAGAAGACGGTGCGGCAGCAAAGCTACTATTTAAGGAATGTCGATTAGCTTATATTAGCTGTGCTGCACTAATGGGGGAATTATCCCAATCTTTTGTGAATAGATCGGTACTTTCTTCCACTCAATGTGGTGCAAATTCAAGGGATGTTGCGAGTTCTGGTGATAATAGAATTCCCACTCATCAGATTAGGTTACCATCATGCACCACCGAACCTTTTTATGGTGATTACCGGTCTTGGCCTGCCTTTAGGGACGTGTTCATGGCAGTCTATATTAACGGTTCCTCATTGTCGGCAGTTGAAAAGCTGTTTTATCTCCGACAAAATACGCGAAATGAGGCTTTGGATATCGTTAAAAAATCTCCCCTCACTAATGATGGTTTCGGTACTGTGTGGAAAAATTTGAAGGATAGGTATGAGAATAGGAGAATTCTAGTTAATATCCAATTAAAAGTTTTATTTAATTTGGTTGAGGTCAGATCAGAGTCAGCTAGTGAAATAAAGCGGTTGCAAAGAGATATCAATAATTGTATTTCAGCGCTAAGGATAAAGCGGAAATTCCGAAGTGGAAAGATATGGATGACTTTCTCACTTCTCGTTTTCAGTCTTTAGAAACTGTTTCGGGGATTAGATCGAACCCAACAAAATATATTGAGAAACCCAGCTCTAGCCGGATTGTTAATTCGGGAGATAATTCACACTCTAGAAATAGTTCTCGTTCAGGTAACGATTCGTCTTCGATAAATAGGTCTTTTTCCAATAGGAAGGTAAGGACTTCCCAGGCAAAAGCGGTGAGAAAGACATGCCCAAGTTGCTCGAAAGACCATGTGTTAAGAACTTGTCCCAAATATCTAAAAATGAATCCCGCGGAGAGATATCTGATTGTAAAAAGACGCAATCTATGCTTGAACTGTCTTAGTGATGGCCATAAGTTAAATACTTGCCAAAGCAACTTTAGTTGTTCGGTGTGTAAATTAAAACACCATTCGTTGCTGCATAGGGAGGTGCTAAATGTTAACACCGCTGAAGGACCAGGTACGAGTCAGGCGGCTGCACAAAATGCAATGGTGCAGAACTGTTTTGCTGCTACCAATCGACAAATTCTTTTGGGAACCGCTGAAGTCAACATATTATGTCGTGACGACGTATTTTTGGTCAGAGCCCTCATTGATTCGGGCTCACAAGCAACCTTTATTTCGGAAGGTTTGCAGCGTAAACTTAGTTTACCAGTTAGGGGTATCAGGGCTCAAGTTTCTGGTTTGAATAATGTTTTGGCGGGTTCAGTTCAAAAACTTTGTTCATTTGAATTGAGTTCTCCGCTGGATAGGTCATTTAGAATAAATGTAGATGGTTTGATTCTACCTAAATTGACGGGAAATTTGCCAACTGAATCGGTTAATGTCTCGCAATCGATTTCGCTGTTAGGTTTAAAGTTGGCCGACCCTAATTTCTCAAAGAGTAGTAAAGTCGATCTACTAATTGGCGCTGATATTTACTCCAAAATCATGCGAGATGGGGTCAAACGTAACATTTTGGGAAATCTGATGGTTCAGGAAACCATTTTTGGGTGGATTCTAACGGGTCCACTTATTAATATGAGACATGGAGCCTTTACTACGTGCGTTTCCTTTTACACTGAAGTTGGCCTGGACAAACAGTTGGAGAAATTCTGGTCCCTAGAAGAACCCCCAAAGGCCTCTGAAGCGACACCCGAAGACGAATATTGTGAAGAATATTACAAAAAACTACGAGGCGGAATGCAGAGGGGCGGTATGTGGTTTCTTTGCCATTTAAACCCCAATATTTGGCCATTAGTGGGTTAGATTTTTCTCGAGAGAAAGCTCAGCGGCAGTTTTTAAGAAATGAGGTGTCGCTGCTTAAAAACCCGGTTCTTAAAACAACTTATGACAATGTTCTTTCGGAATATGAGGTTTTGGGTCATATGCTTCAAGTTGAACATGACGATTCTGGATTTTCAAAATCTTTTTATTTGCCACATCATGCTGTGTTTAAACCTGAAAGTTTGTCTACTAAGGTCAGGGTTGTTTTTAATGCCTCGAGTCGTTCGTCGTCAGGCTTAAGCCTTAACGATATTTTGTTTACCGGCCCTGTTCTACAGAATGATTTGATGTTGTTGATTATTAGATGGCGGTTTTATCGTTACGTTTTTAATGGGGACATTGAGAAAATGTACCGCCAAATTCTTGTGGAACCGAGAGAGGCTAAATTTCAAAGAATAATTTTCCGCGAACAACCGGGTGACGAATTGAAAGATTATGAATTAAGAACTGTCACTTTTGGGGTAAATTGTGCTCCTTATTTAGCTATTAGGACATTGCATCAGTTAGCTAGCGACGTTGAAGAAAAATTTCCACTCGCTTCGAAGATTTTACGTCAAATGATGTATGTGGATGATGCTCTAGCAGGGGCTCGTGACGTTTTATTAGCTATTGCGGCTCGGGATCAGTTATTGTTGGCTTTATCATCGGCTGGCTTTTCCATGAGGAAGTGGACCTCCAACGATGAACGCATTCTGCAGGGCCTGCCAACTGATTTTCTTTTGCATGAAAACTTTTTAGAAATCGACGATGAGAGCACTACAAAAACATTGGGTATTAGGTGGAATGCTAAAGTTGATACATTTTATTTTGCAACTTCTCCTATTCCTGTAAAGGATAATTTTACTAAGAGAGAGGTTTTGTCCATCATCGCGAAACTTTTTGATCCCGCTGGTTGGTTAGGGCCTATAATGATTATTGCAAAAATATTGATGCAACAAATTTGGAGCGAGAGGACAGATTGGGATGATATTTTGTCAGAAAATAGTAGCCTGAAATGGGGGCAATTTATCGGTGACTATAGTTTCATTGATAGGATAACTATATCTCGTTGGGTTGGGTTCACACCTACGGCCAATTTAGAAATTCATGGGTTTTCGGATGCGTCTGAGAGGGCGTATGGTGCTTGTGTTTATGTTCGTCTTCAAGATGAAAAGGGCGCCATTCAATCTCATTTGTTGTTGGCGAAGTCTAGAGTAGCTCCTTTGAAAACCGTTTCACTCCCTCGTCTTGAACTATGTGGAGCTTACCTTTTGGCTCGTTTGATTGATACGATCAACAAAGATTTTAAGTTTGATGAAACTCGGACGAGAGTATATGCATGGAGCGATTCAATGATCGTTTTGGCTTGGCTTCAAAAACCATCCAATACTTGGTCAACTTTCGTTGCTAATAGGGTCTCGAAAATTGTGGAAAAAACGGAGAAAAGTTGCTGGAGGCACGTTTGCTCGAAAGACAACCCTGCTGATTTGTTAAGTCGTGGTGTGCGGCCAGAAGATTTAGTTGAGAATAAACTATGGTGGCATGGTCCTTCGTGGCTATGTTCTCCGTCCGATCAATGGGATACTTCATCTGTTAAAGAATTTGACACAAGTGAAGAAGAACGTAGACATCAGGTATTTTTTATATACTTTGAGTCTTTTTACGATTTGCTGAAAGACTTTTACGGGTCATGGCTTTAGTAGTCAGGGGCTGGAAACTTATTTTAAAACAAGGAGAAATTTTTCCGTCTCCAGGCTTTCTTTTCCGCCGAATATAATAAATTGTCGAATGACCAACCGGTGTTAGAAGGGAAACTGTTGAATTTGAATCCTTTTTTGGATGAGAAGGGGATTATTCGTGTTGGAGGACGTTTGGCAAATGCTCCGAATTTAACATATAGAGAAAAATTTCCTATAGTTTTACATGCTGGGTGTCAGTTTTCCTTTCTGTTTGTGAATTTTATCCACAAAGTTACACTGCACGGTGAAAATCAATTGATGTTGAGAGTCCTATGGACTGAATTTCATATTCCACACGCCAAAAATCTGATCAAAACGGTTATCGGCCGATGCAAGATCTGCACAATACAAAGAAAGGCAACTCAAAGTCAGATTATGGCAGCTCTTCCCACTTCTAGAACAGTTATTTCTCGACCCTTTACCACTACTGGTGTGGATTTTGCTGGGCCCTTTGATCTCCGAAATTACACCGGTCGAGCCTGTTTAATTACGAAGGGTTATGTTTGTTTATTTGTATGTTTCGCTACGAAAGCGATTCATTTAGAAGCGGTGAACAGTCTATCTACACCATCTTTCCTAGCATCTTTTGAAAGATTTGTTGCGCGACGAGGATATCCGAAGGAAATCTACTCTGATAATGGTTCAAATTTCGTAGGTGCCTCAAAAGTTCTAAAATCAGATTTTCGTGATTTTCTTCGTAGTTCAGGTACTGCTATAAATTCGCGATATGGACCCCAAGGCCTTGAGTGGCATTTTAACCCTGCTAGTGCACCTCATATGGGGGGCTTATGGGAGTCAGCTGTAAAAAGCTTCAAACACCATTTTAGAAGAATTGCTGGTGGCTTGAAATACACCTTCGAAGAATTTTCGACTTTATTAGCTCGCATTGAATTGTGCTTAAATTTCAAACCTTTGTGTCCTTTATCAGAAAATGTGGAATGCTTAGACATTATAACTCCGGGCCACTTTCTGATTGGCGGTCCACTTTTATCTCCGCCCGAAGCTGAAATTTAAGTAGCTCCTCTTTCCATTACTAATCGATGAATGCGAGTTAAGGCATTAAATCAGCATTTATGTTCTAGATGGAAAGATGAATATTTAAAGGATCTCCAAAAGCGTAATAAGTGGAAATTTATGCAAAAGGACCTGAAGATTGGAGATTTGGTTGTCATTCGAGAAGATAATTTACCTACTGACGAATGGCGGTTAGGTAGAGTAATAAAAATCCATTTGGGTAAAGATAGTTATGTCAGAGTTGTGGATCTAAAAACAGAGTGTGGCTTAATTACAAGACCAGTTGTGAAGTTAGTACTTCTTCCAACGTATTAGTTCTTTTTTTCTTTTTTTTTACTACTTAAATTCTTTATAGTATCATGGTTTCGTCAAAGAAGTATGCTGAAGGTCGTCGCAACACACATAAAATGGTTTGACGCGTGTGTTTAAAAGACCACCCATTACGTTTCTGTGAAATGTTTCTCCAAGTAGATTATAAGGAAATGATGCAGCTTGTTTCTTTTTACAAGTATTGTGCTGGATGTTTGAGTCACGACCATACCTGGCGTACTTGTGAAAGTACGGGCAAATGCAAGCGCTGCGGTGATATGCACCACACGCTCTTACATAAGCCGGGCAAAAGACCTAGTTCGTCAGTCCCAAAAATGAATAAAACAGTAAAGCGCTGTGAGCGGGGACCTAGTTCGTTTACCCGCCCTAAGAGTAGAGGACCTCGTTCGTCTCGAAACTCAGCCAGAGGACCTCGTTCGTCCGATGGTCTACAAAGCGAGAGACCTAGTTCGTCTCGATATCTGATTCCTAGTAATTCGAGGAACCATAAACAGCCCGCACAATATCGAGAAGTCAGCCACAGAAGAGCCAGTGGTGTTTCGTTGCCAAATTATGTCATTAGTCAGAGCGTATTATTGAAGCCCACGTCGATAATTAAAATAGTTTCCAGGGATCGATATATTTCTGAACGCGCTGTGATTGATCCCGGATCGGAATGCTCTGTTATTTCGGAAGAGGTAGTGCGGCGACTTGGTGCCAAAACTGTTCGGGTAGGCCAGAAGGAGAGATGCCTACTGGTTATTAGAGGTAACCACGGAAACAGCGAGACGATTGAAGCTTACGCCGAGGTGAAGCGAAAACTCACGCTGGTGACTCCTCCGAAGTCCATTGATGCGAGGATTGTGGATGAGTTTCCGGGTTTACAATTAGCGGATCCCCAATTTAATGTTGCAGCACCGGTCCATATAAAGCTCGGATGTGACGTCTATACAAAAATTATCAGAAATGGCGTTACTGGTTGCTCTTTTGGGAAACCTCTGGCTCAATTTATCATATATGGCTACATCGTGTCGGGTTCATGCTCACCACAATGATTGATCTTGTAAGGAGCATATTGTTTGTTGTTTCGAGCCATGATACTTTATTTATAAATCTTTATTCGTTTTAGTTTTTTTTTCTACCTTTTTGGTTTTTTTTACCGTTGACCGGCTGGTACTTGCAAAATGGTATTGAAGTATGCTGCTGGCGGTTCAACTTTAATTTAGTATTATTTTTTTTTTCTATTTATTATACTCGTTGTTGGAATAAAACGAATTTTTGAAATTTTTGAATTTAATATGGATTTTGTTTTTTTTTTCTTCTTTTTTTGCTTTTTCTATTTATTTTCGTCTCTAGGCCCTAGTACAATGGTTCGGTTGCAGTACTGCAAGGCGGCCGGGATGTTGACGTTTGGCTGGTCACCCTACATATGGTTACCCAATGATGCGATCATCAATTTGAGATACAGAGGGTGTTGGCGTCATTAAGTACTTAATTTTTTAACAAATGTTTCTTATTGTAGTTTTAAGGTCGAATCGTTGGTTTAATTTTTTATGAATATCAATCGTTGTTTAACCCCCAAAAAGTAAAGTCGACTTCCTTGTTCGCGTTTTTTAAATTCACCCTTAAATAAAATTGAAAATTTTTGTAACTAAACAAAAAGTGTAATTTTTATACCCTATACCACTATGTGGTTTGGGTATAATGACTTTGTGCTGCTGTTTGCAACAACCAAAAATATTTGACCTAGACCCATCTTTAATTATACCGATCGAATCAGAATCACTTTCTGAGTTGATTTAACAATGTCCGTCCGTCCGTCCGTCTGTCCGTCCGTCCGTCTGTGTGTCCATGTAAACCTTGTAATCAAACTGCAGGTCGCAAATATGAATATATTTTGATGAAATTTGGTATGTAAGCTTTCATCGGCCATAGGATGAACGCTATTGAAATTGGTGAAAATCGGTTCCATGTTCAGACCTAGCCCCCATACAAATTACCCCTATGAAATCGACATAAATTGCCATAAGATCCAAATTGTCATATAGATCTTACTCAATTGGGTTTGTATGCGTTCATTACATCCATTAATGAGTAGTCCAAAAATGATCCCTTTGGCCCCATATAGAGCTGCTTCCTGATCTTCACTTAAATCTATTAAAAACAAAAATATTGCACTGATTTTTTTCAAATTTTGTTTGTATATATTTTTGCAAAATACAAGAGACCTTACCAAACATGGTCAGGATCGGTCCATTTTTGGGCCTAGTCCCCATATAGATATAGCATCCGATATGAACTTTTTCATATCTGCAGCCAAAAAAAATTAATAAAAATCCCACTCAAATTTGGTTTTTGCTTATTTTCTATGTCCAGTTAGTTGGGCCTAAGAGTTAGAGATTCTAAACGCATGGTATAGGGTATCGTATAGTCGGTCTAGACCGACTATAATTTTCTTACTTGTTTAAACTTGCAGTAAATTGTACTATACATCAGCAAACAATAAAGGAAAGTAGTCTCGTTTAACTTTTTAATAGAGTACAAAAACAAAATCTAATTGTTGTTTCTCTTTTTTTTTCGGTGTCTCCTTGTACGTTCCAACAGGTACCCATCAAATCAACCCCTATAAGTTGTTGAATAAAAAAATTCAATCGGAATTTTTCAATACATACGAGAGCGCTTTCAGATTGTTATATAACTGTTTTGTTGTATAAAAACTCAAAAATATTAGTTGATATTCTTATTTTAAAAAGTAGACATCGGTTGGTGCAAAATAGAAAATTGAGAAAATTAACAACCTAAAATAAGTAAAATTTAATAATAGAAAAATTGTAATTTAATGACAATAACATACATATTTATGTTAACTATTTTTTTTTTAATAGTTTGGTAGATTTGACGTAATTTTTCAGACATATTGCAATTAATACTGTAATTAATATGAAAATTTTAATTTTGTTTCAGTGGTGCGTGGTAGAGAAGAAGAAAGCATATATTTCAAAAATTCATAACTACACTGTATCCTTAATCGGCCCGGTTTCTGGCATTTCAGCCTTCATCTTTTTTTTTTTTTTTATTATATACTAACTATTTGTTAATAAAATTTTTATTTGCTTATAATAATTTATTAACCTTTATATTTTTATTGGTATATTTTTTAACGACAATGAAATAATTGTTTAATGTCAACTACTGTATTAAAATTAGTAAATCAAATTCAAAAGGCCCTTTTCGGTGCCACCAAATAAATTAAAAAATAGATTACTTACTTCGATTACTGCTTACTGCTTTTTTAAAAATATTTTATTTTTTAAGGCGAAAACATAAATTTTTATGTTAACTATTTCTTTTATATACAATTATATATTAAGTATTCATATATCAAATTTTCATTTTCATTTATTTATTAATCAGCTTTTTTCAACAAGCAAGCAGTGAGTGAAGGGAATTATGCGTATGAGTGAGTTTCAATGTGTGTGTTGTGTGTGCATAACATAAATTTCAAATATCGTAAATTTTTGGTCGTAAGTTTTGGAGCAAGACAAAATGACCGTATTTATGGGACAAGATTTAGTTCCAGCAACACGCTCCTCCGTTTCAGTTTTCAGGTGCCTGTATATACGCTTGTTGTCCTCTCTTGCATTATCAGTTTTCATTATATATGGTCCTTGGCTAAACCATCAAATTTTGTATATACGCTTGATGTCCTCTCTTGCTAAGCAGTTCTATTTTCAGTTTGCACATCCTCAGTATAGTTAAGAATCAGTTTTATTACCATAGAGCTTTTACTTTGTATTAAGCCCTAAACACATAACGGTTGCGAGTGCGAGGAAAAACTAAGCTTTTTTCATGCGAGAATTAGTGCTTTTGCGCTTTAACAAAATCATCAAAATGCATTCGAGCAGCTGATTGTCCTACTCTCAAACATAATTCAATTGTCAATTGTATACAAAGCTGTTCATATAACAAACAATAAATATAACAAAATGAATAAAATCGAAATTATTAACGGGTTAAATAATATCAGCTGATTCTCCTGTCATCTGATTTTTCTCGCACAGAAAATAGAATCAATTCTATTTCCCTTGCGAGTGTTTTAACAACATAAGTTAGCAACGCCACACAAAAAGCTTTACTATTGATCTCGCTTCCACATAAAGAAAAAATCATGCTGCCTCATTCTCGTTTTTCCTCGCACTCGCAACTCGCAGTTATGAGTTTAGGGCTTTATATTATTATAATTGTTATTGTTTTTTAAAACATATTAAAGTTTTAATTTTTTCCACGGATCTTAGAACAACGTACAATTCTTCTTATTTTAATTTAAACATTTTTATACCCTATACCACTATGTGGTTTGGGTATAATGACTTTGTGCTGTTTGTAACAACCAAAAATCTTTGACATAGACCGATCTTTAATTATACCGATCGAATCAGAATCACTTTCTGAGTTGATATAACAATGTCCGTCCGTCCGTCTGTGTGTCCATGTAAACCTTGTAATCAAACTGCAGGTCGCAAATATGAATATATTTTGATGAAATTTGGTATATATGCTTTTATCGACCATGGGATGAACGCTATTGAAATTGGTTAGAATCGGTCCATGTTCAGACCTAGCCCCCATACAAATTACCCCTATGAAATCGACATAAATTGCCATAACATCCAAATTGTCATATAGATCTTACTCAAATTGGGTTTGTATGCGTTCATTACATCCATTAATGAGTAGTCCAAAAATGATCCCTTTGGCCCCATATAGAGCTGCTTCCCGATCTTCACTTAAATCTATTAAAAAACAAATATATTGCACTGATTCTTCTCAAATTTTGTTTGTATATATTTTTGCAAAATACAAGAGACTTTACCAAACATGATCAGGATCGGTCCATTTTTGGACCTAGTCCCCATATAGATATAGCATCCGATATGAACTTTTTCATATCTGCAGCCAAAAAAATTAATAAAAATCCCACTCAAATTTGGTTTATGCTTATTTTCTATATCCAGTTATTTGGGCCTGAAGGATAGTGTCTCTTAATGGTATAGGGTATCGTATAGTCGGTCTAGACCGACTATAATTTTCTGACTTGTTTAGAAATGTCGTAAATATCCTCATGTACCTTGTTACAATATTTTCTTTGTAACGTGTCTACTCTGAAAAATGAGTTGAGTTTATCTAAATTCAATATCACTCGTTTTTTTAGAGTTCGGATTTTATTGTTTTCATGAAAAAGAGAATTTTTGAAACCAAAGATATATTTGAGATATCTGTCTAAGCAAACACAATTCTTGAAAAACTAAATTTTATTTTATGTTTTTAAATGTTCAGTATAATCCAGTTTTAAAGCAATTTTTTTTTTATATTTTATGCGCATCTGTTTCATATTTACCTTTTAAATTTTTGTTGCTCCACCTGCTTTAAGTTTTAATAAATAAAATTAGAATATTTAACCAATACAAAATGTAACAGTTATGAAATCTTCAAAAATAAATTTATATACACACAGAAAACAGATTTGATGTGGCAACCAAATATGTTGCCAACCGAATATTTGTAGTCGTATGTACTATCACATTATTCTGTTCTGGTAACTGAATTATGTTTTCGTAATAACAACAGATTTGGTTGTATAAATTGTATAATTTAGTTGATACTATGGAATTTAGATTTTGTTTATTGATTGTCACAACCATATAAATAAATATAAATAAAAGAAAAAAATGCTACATGATAAAAAAAATTAAATATATATTAATCTTACGTTACATATAGTTAAACATTTTACGAATGTGGCAGAAATATTTTTTAAATAGCGATAATTGCTGTCGTTTCTCTTCCTGTATCAATTGTGAGGATCAAAATCGGGACTCATTTTGACCCACACTGATATGATTGAATTTATTATCATATTAAATTTATTACCATATTAAATTTATTAGTTTATAAGGACATACTTATATTCCTAACCAGTAAGTTCTGTATAACACTTAACAGGTATATGTATATAGCATCCCCTAACGTCAATTAGCTGACATAAAAACATTAACAGCAAAGACTTCACCCAACCTAGAGTTGTATGAATAACCTACGGTCATCTAAAAGTACGAACCAAAACAACTGTGTGACACTAACAATTGACACGTCAGCTTATGCTGATTGGTCAATGAGATTAGTAACATACACGTATACATGTGCGTGTGTTTCACAACTCATTTCTGCGGGTATAAAAGGCCGAACAACAGACAAACAGGGATCAGTCATCGTGTAGTTGTTGAGGTAAGGCTGTTAGAGGACAGCTTACTGCATTGAGATATTTCGGTGGAAATTACTATTCCTAGTCAAAAGCATAATCCGATAGCGGTCGTTTATGTGGGAGACTTGGAATAACCAAAACAAATTTGATAGTGGTCATTTGCTTTGGGTTTCCATGCGGATAACTAAATGTAAACCTCAGTACCGTGTTTAACATTTTTATTTGTCGTGATATTAAACTCGTGTAATATCTGTAGTCAATTATTGTATTTGTTTTTAAAAATAAAATAAAGTTTATAACGTTTTTCATAAAAATATCGAGTGTCCGTCTTTCTTCATCATTTTCGAAAACCGGCAGTTCAACACATCGGACGTGTCCGTCCACCGGCTCTTCAATCAACAGAAATTCATCACCTCAAACCTGTCCGTCCTTCCGCAGAAACCTACTGGTGTGTCCGTCTTTCTTCGACAATTCGAGACCAACAGCTCGACACATTGGACGTGTCCGTCCGTCCCAACTATTCATCGACAGCAACATCAAACATCAAACGTGTCCGTCCTTCCGCAGAAATCTACTAGTGTGTCCGTCCTTCTTCGACAATTCGAGACCAACAGCTCAACACATTGGACGTGCCCGTCCGTCCCAACTATTCATCGACTGCAACATCACACATCAAACGTGTCCGTCCTTCCGCAGAAATCTACTAGTGTGTCCGTCTTTCTTCGCCAATCCGATACCACCAGCTTAACACATTGGACGTGTCCGTCCGTCCCAGCTATTCATCGACCGCAACAGCACATATCAAACGTGTCCGTCCTTCCGCAAAAATCTACTAGTGTGTCCGTCTTTCTTCGCCAATCCGATACCACCAGCTTAACACATTGGACGTGTCCGTCCGTCCCAGCTATTCATCGACCGCAACAGCACACATCAAACGTGTCCGTCCTTCTGCACTAATTATACACAGTCTGTGCCAAACAACGAGTGATTTTCCAATTTTCTGCTAACGACCCTGGACAAGGCTGAGCTTACCCAGGCTAAGGCAAAATTGCGTCGTTACAGTGGCGCCCGAACAGGGACCTTCTGAAATTTCAGAAGACCTAAACAATTAAATTAATTATTTACAAAATATCCAAATAAAATCGAAATACGTTTAACTGTGGCGAGAAAACTAAGAAGCAAAACTAAATATAACAAGTGTGATATATAAGGTGCAAATCAAAATTTTTGTTTTAAAAAGAAAATAATAAGAACAATTTAGAAACAAAAATTCGGAAAGTGATTTTTGGGAAAACCCCAGCTTCAAGCGTATAATCGGTGACAATAATTATCAAACCGGGAACGGAAAAATTTAAATAAAAAAAAAAGAAACATTTCGAACGTCGGAGAAATTGCAAACTAACCAGAACCCTACTACTGTGTTATATGCCGTCGGTTAGCCAAACCAAACAACATAATAAATATATTTCTTAAACAAAATATTTGATGAAAACTTATATCTTTCGAATGGTCAAAAAAAAAATTCAATAAGGTAGGACGAAATACTTATTCATCGCGCTGGGAAAGATTGTAAGTACAATCAGAAAATTTTTATATATATATTGGTGCCGAATTGATATAGAAATCTTGAAAAAAAATAAATAAATAAAAATAATAATAAATTGTCAATACACAACCAGAAAGTGACAAAGCCGAAACTAGGTTACACTTTAAAACCCAGTGCCAGTTGACCCATCTAAGGGACAAGTTACCAGAACCTACAAAAATCAGAACCAAACCTATAATATCGTTTTTCTAAAATTTTATACCCTAATCATCTTCCCATAGCTAGCCAAGCAAGCCGAGAAAAATTAACCAGCATGTCACGAATCTCGTGGGCGTATTCATTGCGGAAAGATGATCTACTCACCTGTCTACACGAGTTCGACCTCAAACCGGCAGGTTGTGTGGAGGAAATGAGAAAACAGCTGGC
Source organism: Cordilura impudica (assembly GCA_963682025.1). NCBI lineage: Eukaryota > Metazoa > Arthropoda > Insecta > Diptera > Scathophagidae > Cordilura > Cordilura impudica. Next base: position 206,840,544 of record OY821517.1, on the reverse strand, counting down.
ACAGTTCGTGGGTGGCGAACATACGCCCGAGCGAATGAAGGGACTACTTGAGCTGCAGGCAAAATATACCACCGGGACACAACCAGCGGCAAAAGTCCCGAGGATCACTATCTCCGGGGACAACAGTCCCGCCAAAGGCGACCATAGTCTGGCTCAATCTGAATGTAGCCTAGTCCAACCAGAAGCCCACTCGGCCGAACGAGATAACTTTCAGATGATGAACATAATCGACTGCGTGCGGAAGTGGGGAGTCCGATATGACGGTGGTAAGGAGCCTTTAATTTTCAAAGAAAGGGTTGAAGAAATGGCCGAAATGTACGGCATCAAAAAGTCATTACTACCAGGTACCATGCCGGAATTCTTCAAAGACCGGGCATTAATATGTTACCGTAGCAATAACAAGCATTGGGGCTCCTGGGGCATTTAAGTCTGATTTTTTAAATTTTTTCCTGCCAGCGCGGTATTTCGAAAAATTGGAAGACGAAATTCGACGAAGATGTCAACGGCCCCGAGAATCTTTCAAAGACTACGTTTTATTGCTCCAAAGCCTAATGCGACACACGGAAATGACCAAGGCGCAACAACTAGAGAGGATTTTCAGAAACTCCCACCCAAATTATTTATGGTATATCCGCCGAAGAGATTTTACCGACCTCACGGAGTTATTAGCACTCGCCGATGACCTAGAAAGCATCCCCAATGACAACGGTGCAAGCGTCGGACGAAATGAGCAGCACAGAATGATGGTGAGCCGAGTTCCTAATCCCCACCCATTTGAAGATAACTCCACCACTAAAAGATGTCAACAAAGCCAACCACAACTAACGATACACGCCCTGCGATGTGAGGACAACCGGCTCAGTGCGGAGGTGCACTTTGGAACCACCGTCCTAATAGCTACTATCGACACTGGAGCGACCAGCAACTACATCAGTGAAGAACTTGCCGACACAACATTTGCCCACCATTCACGGTCACCTAGAGAGCTGGAAGTCGTACTTGCCGATGGATCAACCAACCGGATTCGGTATTCCATCGAATGCCAAGTAGTGGTCAACCAGACCATCCAACTGGTCACCTTTTTAATCATGCCCGCAGCCATTGAGGACATGATCATCGGGTTAAATCTACTGATACGGTTTAGAACCACCGTCTCCTTCGGCCATCTATCCCTTTGTCTAGAAGACGATCAAACCTATCCGGATCATCCATGCATGGTATTGTACGAACCAAACACCAACCAGACAAACACTCGGGATGCACCAGGCCCAACCATGACCTCTCCAGACCGGGTAAGTGTATCCACTGTATATTCTTTTATTAATAAATCGATTAACTCCGGCCCGCAAGAGGACCAAAAATCAACACATTTCTAGAAGCGGAACTCCAGGCATTTAACACGGTGAAAGGTCCGACCAGGCTTTCCGAACACCAAATCTATACGAAGGATGCTCGACCGATAAAAATCAGGTATGCAAACCGACACCCAGCGATGCAGGCCATCATAGATGCTGAAGTTAATAAACTGCTTGCGAATGGTTACATCGAACCTTCTAAGAGTCCATATAGTTTTCCCATCACGTTGGCGAAGAAGAAAAACGGCTCATGGAGACTCTGCATGGATTTCCGCCAATTGAATGCTCGATCCGTCCCTGATGCCTATCCTTTACCCCGTATCAACCATATACTCGACCGACTTAAAGAAGCTCGGTATATTAGCTGCCTCGATCTAGAGAATGGGTATTGGCAGATCCCTATGGCCAAGGACAGCAAACAGTTCACTGCTTTTACAGTCGCAGGGAGAGGTCTCTATCAATGGAAGGTGATGCCGTTCGGTCTTCACTCGGCACCAGCGACCTTCCAACGAACCCTCGATCGGGTTATCGGCCCAGATATGGAGCCGCACGCGTTTGCATATCTCGATGATATCATCATCACAAGCCGAACGCTGGAAGAACACATAATCCACCTGAAGGAGGTGTTCCGGCGCCTAAGGGAGGCGAATTTAAAAATAAACCCCGATAAATGCGAATTTTTCAAACAAGAAATTAAATACCTGGGTCACGTAGTATGTGGGGAAGGCATCCGAACCGACCCCGATAAAGTTTCAGCCATCACCGAAATGCAACCACCGAAGAATGTCCGCGACGTCAGACGGTTTTTGGGAATCGCTTCTTGGTACCGCAGATTCGTACCCGACTTCGCAGATATCTCTCGACCACTAACCTCATTATTAAAAAAAGGAAAACACTTCAAGTGCGCTGACGACCAACAGGCGGCGTTCGAAATATTGAAAGCCAAACTCACTGAAGCACCGGTATTGGCCTGTCCGGATTTCTCACAACCATTTACTCTACAAACCGACGCAAGCGATTTCGGGCTCGGCGCAGTCCTTACACAACAACTAGAGGGACAGAATAAGTCATCGCTTATGCAAGCCGTCACCTCAACCAGGCCGAGAAGAATTATACTACGACTGAGAAGGAGTGCCTGGCCATCGTTTGGGGAATACGCAAAATGCGGATGTACCTCGAGGGGTATCAGTTCACTGTCATTACCGACCATCTGCCCCTCAAATGGCTTAACTCAATCGAGACCCCAACAGGTCGGTTAGCGCGATGGGCCCTAGAACTCCAGCAGTATAACTTCATCGTGCAATATCGTAAGGGAGCCCAAAACACCGTGGCCGATGCATTATCACGACAACCGCAGGAAACCATCCAACGAAAGGTCACAGGTAACGAGTCTTTAAATTGTATATGGTTGGATAAACAAATAAGTGCGGTCAAAAAGAATCCCCAAAAATACCCTGAATTTTCATTAATCAATAATCAGCTTTATAGACATTTTCCCAGAAATCACAACGATGAAGACTGCCACCCGTGGAAACTTTGTGTGGGGGCACCTCAAAGAGAACGAGTCTTGTGCGAAAATCACGATGACCCCACCGCAGGACATCTTGGCATCCGGAAAACCATCAATCAAATCTGTAATCGCTACTACTGGCCGGGTTTATTCCGAGATGTCAGCCGATATGTGCGCAATTGCCAGTCCTGCCAAAAATACAAAGTCTCCCAACAAAAACCTGCTGGAGAAATGCTAACCCGGATACCGGAAGAACCATGGGCTACTATCTGCTTAGATTTCGTGGGACCGCTACCCCGATCGAAACGCGGCAACATCATGCTCTTGGTCATAGTGGACCGGTTCTCTAAATGGACAGGACTAATCCCGCAACGTAAAGCTACAGCGGAGGGTCTAGTCAAGGCTTTCAGGGAACGAATTCTGGCAAGATTTGGGGTACCAAAAATGGCCATCACTGACAACGGGTCCCAGTTCACTAGCAAAATCTTCAAAGCTTTCTTAGCGGATCTTGGGGTCGACCATCAGCTTACTGCACCCTACACGCCCCAGGAAAACCCAACAGAAAGGACGAACCGGGTCATCAAAACTATGATTTCGCAATTCACCGAAACTAGACACACACTATGGGACGACATGTTGCCGGAAATATCGCTAGCCATAAATACAAGTTCGTCAGAATCCACCGGGTATCTCCCGCCTTCCTTGTCCAGGGACGTGAACCAAGACTACCCCGGGCACTCTACGACGAAGTTACCGTAGGGACCGGGAACATCAAGCGGAACCCCACCGAACAGAGTCAACAACTGCGCGATGTTTTTAAAATAGTGCGAAACAACCTCACCCGGGCAGCACAGGATCAGCGGCGATATTATAATTTGCGGAGGAGACCATGGAAACCCACGATCGGACAACGGGTCCTGTTCAAGCAGCATCAACTGTCTAAGGCGGCAGATAATTTCGCGGCGAAACTGGCTCCAAAATTCGATGGACCATACACCATCATAGAACTTTTATCCCCAGTTATCGCCAGGTTGAAAGGCCAGGACAAGGGGGATGTCCGAACAGCTCACATTAGCGAACTCAAACTATTAATCAACCAAACCTAACTTTTAATCAAAACACAAAACTACAAATCAATTTTATTTTGCACTAATGCTGTTTTTTTTTGGTTGTCTATTTCCCTTAGAACACGTTAAACGTCGCAGCCTAAACCCAATTATGTAAGATGTCCGACAAACATCAGATGAACAGAGGCAACTACCGTCGACGCACCACCCTTTTCGGCCGCGAGATGCATAGTACGTCGCCATGTAATGCATAGTACGGCCGCTGAACTCACAAATACCCAGCATCGAAGCATTCATGGTTATATTCACTCCCGCCTTAATTCTGCCACCAGGTAGAAGCCAACCCAACACTACCACCACACATACGGAAGCCGCTTCCTTCTCGGCCATTCAACCAGCAACCACAACAACGTGCGACAATCATTGTACACCACCAAGGATGCCACGATTAATACCGCTTATCACCATCATCATCATCATTATCATCATCATCTTCATCATCATCGCAGTCATCTTCATCCCCGCATCACCATCCCGCATCACACCAAAAACCCCACGCGACGCCGAAGACATCAGGGGCAAATTGCCGTCAGTAAGCACTCATGTTATAAATCATACGTATCATCATATCCGTTCCATTAACCATCGCCATTGGCCCCGAAGAAGGGAGGATGTGTGAGGATCAAAATCGGGACTCATTTTGACCCACACTAATATGATTGAATTTATTATCATATTAAATTTATTACCTTATTAAATTTATTAGTTTATAAGGACATACTTATATTCCTAACCAGTAAGTTCTGTATAACACTTAACAGGTATATGTATATAGCATCCCCTAACGTCAATTAGCTGACATAAAAACATTAACAGCAAAGACTTCACCCAACCTAGAGTTGTACGAATAACCTACGGTCATCTACAAGTACGAACCAAAACAACTGTGTGACGCTAACAATTGACACGTCAGCTTATGCTGATTGGTCAATGAGATTAGTAACATACACGTATACATGTGCGTGTGTTTCACAACTCATTTCTGCGGGTATAAAAGGCCGAACAACAGACAAACAGGGATCAGTCATCGTGTAGTTGTTGAGGTAAGACTGTTAGAGGACAGCTTACTGCATTGAGATATTTCGGTGGAAATTACTATTCCTAGTCAAAAGCATAATCCGATAGCGGTCGTTTATGTGGGAGACTTGGAATAACCAAAACAAATTTGATAGTGGTCATTTGCTTTGGGTTTCCATGCGGATAACTAAATGTAAACCTCAGTACCGTGTTTAACATTTTTATTTGTCGTGATATTAAACTCGTGTAATATCTGTAGTCAATTATTGTATTTGTTTTTAAAAATAAAATAAAGTTTATAACGTTTTTCATAAAAATATCGAGTGTCCGTCTTTCTTCATCATTTTCGAAAACCGGCAGTTCAACACATCGGACGTGTCCGTCCACCAGCTCTTCAATCAACAGAAATTCATCACCTCAAACCTGTCCGTCCTTCCAAAGAAACCTACTGGTGTGTCCGTCTTTCTTCGACAATTCGAGACCAACAGCTCGACACATTGGACGTGTCCGTCCGTCCCAACTATTCATCGACAGCAACATCACACATCAAACGTGTCCGTCCTTCCGCAGAAATCTACTAGTGTGTCCGTCCTTCTTCGACAATTCGAGACCAACAGCTCAACACATTGGACGTGTCCGTCCGTCCCAACTATTCATCGACTGCAACATCACACATCAAACATGTCCGTCCTTCCGCAGAAATCTACTAGTGTGTCCGTCTTTCTTCGCCAATCCGATACCACCAGCTTAACACATTGGACGTGTCCGTCCGTCCCAGCTATTCATCGACCGCAACAGCACATATCAAACGTGTCCGTCCTTCCGCAAAAATCTACTAGTGTGTCCGTCTTTCTTCGCCAATCCGATACCACCAGCTTAACACATTGGACGTGTCCGTCCGTCCCAGCTATTCATCGACCGCAACAGCACACATCAAACGTGTCCGTCCTTCTGCACTAATTATACACAGTCTGTGCCAAACAACGAGTGATTTTCCAATTTTCTGTTAACGGCCCTGGACAAGGCTGAGCTTACCCAGGCTAAGGCAAAATTGCGTCGTTACACAATGTTGCATTCTATACACTAATTTTAGTTTTGTAAACATTTTGGCCCATAATCATAGTCGCAACTTAAAATCGACTTTAAATTAAAAACCTATTATTATCTATTTTGCTACTATAGTCAAAAATAAAGTCGGTTTTAAGTTCAACCAGCCTTAAAAGGGTGATACCTCAAATGTACAAAATGTTTGCATGCAATGTGGAGCAAAATCGTAGCAAGTGGCAGCCTTGATCAGCTGATTCTTTTTCATTTAGAAAAAAACAAAAAATATACAAATACATATCAGAAAATTTAGAAATAAACAAGTAAGAGTGTTAAATTCGGCTGTGCCGAATCTTTGATACCCTCCACCTCGGTTTGAGTATTGATAATAAATGTAAACAAAATATTGGAAAAATAGGCATGCGTTTCCTATATGCATGCGTTTCCGGTTATATGACATAACTTCTCGTTTAATTTAGTTTTTGCTAATTAAATAGCTCGCCCTAACCTCCATTGCAAAGGTAATGGTTGTGTAGGGTAGCTATATGCATTAAATCGTGCTAATTGGAGGTGGCTGTATAGTTTCTTTTAACCTGCGAAATATTTTTTCATTGCGGCCATGTAGGTCGGATGGAGTAACAAAATAATAACCAAAAAAAGCTCTCTCAACTTTTTTATTAAAATATTGCCATATTTGGAAAACGTAGAGAATAAATTTATAATAATAAATAATCAAATTAGGGATGCCAAACGCAAAAACCAAATGTCCCAAACATTTTAAATAAAATAATTTAACTTTATTTTCTGAAAATCTTCAAATATTCATCCAAAAAAAATTGTGAAAATTTATATATAAATAACATTCTCATCAAATTGCGTTTATTTATGTAACAATTTTTATGTTCGCAATTCTTAAATATCATTTGAGGTTATATAAAATTAATTGAATTTAAATTAAAATTTCAACGATCCGAAAATCGCAAAATATATCGACAGCTATTGTTGTTTGCACTAAGGATTAAGTGATTCACTAAGTACATACATCTTATCAACAGTCGACAAATCTATTTATACCCTATACCACTATGTGGTTTGGGTATAATGACTTTGTGCTGCTGTTTGTAACAACCAAAAATATTTGACCTAGACCCATCTTTAATTATACCGATCGAATCAGAATCACTTTCTGAGTTGATTTAACAATGTCCGTCGTCCGTCGGTCCGTCCGTCCGTCCGTCTGTGTGTCCATGTAAACCTTGTAATCAAACTGCAGGTCGCAAATATGAATATATTTTGATGAAATTTGGTAGGTATGCTTTTATCTGCCATTAGATGAACGCTATTAAAATTGGTGAGAATCGGTCCATGTTCAGACCTAGCCCCCATACAAATTACCCCTATGAAATCGACATAAATTTCCATAAGATCCAAATTGTCATATAGATCTTACTCAAATTGGGTTTGTATGCGTTCATTACATCCATTAATGAGTAGTCCAAAAATGATCCCTTTGGCCCCATATAGAGCTGCTTCGCGATCTTCACTTAAATCTATTAAAAAACAAAAATGTTGCACTGATTCTTCTCAAATTTTGTTTGTATATATTTTTGCAAAATACAAGAGACTTTACCAAACATGATCAGGATCGGTCCATTTTTGGACCTAGTCCCCATATAGATATATCATCCGATATGAACTTTTTCATATCTGCAGCCAAAAAAATTAATAAAAATCCCACTCAAATTTGGTTTTTGCTTATTTTCTATGTCCACTTAGTTGGGCCTAAGAGATAGAGTTTCTAAACGCATGGTATAGGGTATCGTATAGTCGGTCTAGACCGACTATAATTTTCTTACTTGTTTTCTATTTTTTATACCCTATACCACTATGTGGTTTGGGTATAATGACTTTGTGCTGCTGTTTGTAACAACCAAAAATATTTGACCTAGACCCATCTTTAATTATACCGATCGAATCAGAATCACTTTCTGAGTTGATTTAACAATGTCCGTCCGTCCGTCCGTCCGTCCGTCTGTGTGTCCATGTAAAGCTTGTAATCAAACTGCAGGTCGCAAATATGCATATATTTTGATAAAATTTGGAATATAAGCTTTTATCGGCCATGGGATGAACGCTATTGAAATTGGTGAGAATCGGTCCATGTTCAGACCTAGCCCCCATACAAATTACCCATATGAAATCGACATAAATTGCCATAAGATCCAAATTGTCATATAGATCTTACTCAAATTGGGTTTGTATGCGTTCATTACATCCACTAATGAGTAGTCCAAAAATGATCCCTTTGACCCCATATAGAGCTGCTTCCCGATCTTCACTTAAATCTATTAAAAAACAAAAATATTGCACTGATTCTTCTCAAATTTTGTTTGTACATATTTTTGCAAAATACAAGAGACTTTACCAAACATGATCAGGATCAGTCCATTTTTGGACCTAGTCCCTTTATAGATATAGCATCCGATATGAACTTTTTCATATCTGCAGCCAAAAAAATTAATAAATATCCCACTCAAATTTGGTTTTTGCTTATTTTCAATGTCCAGTTAGTTGGGCCTAAGAGATAGGGTTTCTAAACGCATGGTATAGGGTATCGTATAGTCGGTCTAGACCGACTATAATTTTCTTACTTGTTTAAATTGTAAACGAGTGGCATCTCTGTCAAAATAAGCGAAAAACACAAAGAATAGAAAAAACAAATTACTTCGTGTTTGACAGGATGATTTTATGTTTATGTTTAATATCTCTATTTTTTTACTAATATTTCTGTTTATTTATTTGAAAATGAAATAATGAATTGAATATGCTATTTAATGTTTTTATTTATATAAAAAAGATTTTTTAATAAAAGCAAAATATTTTCACTATTTTATGATTTTTATTTATGTATGACGACATTTCAACCTAAAAATTTAAGTTTTTATCGATTGAATAAACAACACAAATATGGTTGTCGTTTAGGTAACAACAACAGCTGACTTTAACATTAGCGAATATCGTTTAAAAATTTTACTAATAATTTTGCTTTTCTTTTTTTAACGATTCGACTATCGTTATCGTTACTGAAAAGCTATTAATTTTTCCTGAATGCCAATATTTTTTTTTAATGTAAACATTTTTTAAATGTAAACATATTTGGTGTTTTTTTTTTTTGGAATTTGATACAATTGATGTCCTCTAAATTTAAAATTATTATTTCCGACGTTTTGATATGATTTTCTGAAATCCAATTAATATTTTATAATTTATAATTGGAAATTTTAATTCCAGTTTTTAGAATTGATATTTTCTAAAATTTGAATAGAAAATTTAAAAAGTGCAATTTTCTATTTATGTGAAAAATAATGCCTTAGATGTAATCGCAATCAGATATTGTTTCGGTAAAGCAGAATAATAACTCTATATAACTATGTAGAACTGTTTTGGAAGCAAAAAACTCATTGATGAACTCGGTAACTCTATTTTGTAAAGACAACAAAAAGTTAATATGCCGAACTTATGTTCATATATGTAAAAGAATAATGAAAAAACGTATGAAATAAATGACCAGCCCGTGTATACTCTTAAGATTGATAAAATAGAAATAACTATTGCAAAGCTAATTAGAACAAAAATTGTGGCGCCATCTACTGTGGCATAGTCACGCTGAGCAAAATGAAGTGACACTCTGTTAATGCAAAAGAAATGTATTTTCCCCACAACAAAATATTGCAGAATTTTATGTAAATAAAATAATATACCGATTTATTTCTAACATGCAGTTATTATGGATATACATATATAGAATATATGTAAATTATTTGTATTATTTAATATGTGTATGTGTGTATATGTAAATATTACACACAAAAAATACAACATCAAACGTTATTTTTGTGTTTTTCTCTTTAAATAAATTAATACATAAAAATTTTTTTTGCTAAATTTACATTGTTTTTTTTTTTATTAACAACTGGGTATTTTAGCATTATTTGCTTTAGATACTGGTGAATTTTTACTCCCTTTATACTAACTCGTAGTGTCTGCTTGTCGAAAAAATTTTGGATCGATTTTAACCCTTTCCCGTGACCCGATCGATCTGAAACTTTGCAGGCGTGCTCGTGGCAATGACAGAAATGATCTAGTAAATTTTTTTAGTGATGCCAAAACAATGGAAACTTTTAAATTTTTCTACCAGAGTTGATAAAAAAAAATGTACAAATGGTTAGTTTTTATTATATTATTACCACAACGACCACAAAAACAACAAGTCCAGCTATGACAACAATACAGCATTTAGAATAACAACAAGAACAATATAGAAACATCATATTTTTCATTTTTTTTTTTTAATTTTTCAGAGATTTTCCTGGACCTGTTCCACCGATTTTAATGATTTTTGAAACAGAAATGTTCCCATTATTTTGTTGAATCATTATCACTAAAAATGATCACCCTACCTATCCTATTGAGGGCGTGATCGTGACAAGAACAACATATAAAATTATATTTTTCAAGACTTTTTTTAGTTCTTCATTCAAGTCTCGGGCCTTAATCGACCGATTTGGACGATTTTAAATAGCGAACTTCTCAGGATGTCAGTGAATCATTTTTTATGTCAACAAGCACCCTAGCTGCCCGATTGATGCCGTCATCGTGATTTCCACAGACGGACAGACGGACATCGCTATATCAACTCCGGTTGTTATAAGGATCACAGATATATATATTTTATGGGGTTCAAATTTTTTTTTCTAATTATTACAAACGGAATGACAAACTTATATATATCCTCTGCACACTGGAGTGGAGGGTATAAAAAATACAAAAAAACTTTAACACAGCATTTAATTATTATTATCTGTATACATATAGTAAAAAGTAAATGTTCTTTGAAATGGAAAATTTGGAAAAGGTAAGTTTAATATTATACTAATTTTATTTTGGCAATTAATTAATTGCAAATTTTTACAGGAACAAAAGAAGCCGAGGGTAATGGAGGCGAACTGGGGAATGCATTAGCCTTCATATTAATATCGTGGAAGACAAAGGAAACGGCGTTTCCATGATACAAAAAAAAAGAGCTCGTGGAAAGCGATTCGGTCTGCTATGGTTTCAGCTGGATACGATCGCGAAATTGGGAAGATGAAGTCATAATGGGTGCGAATGCAAATGAGTGCTAAAAAGCTGTTGCGAGAAATACACAACTCTTAAAATAAAACTTCTTTGAGGTATGTATATTGGAATTGTTTCATTTTGGTCTAAATCTTTATTTTTGATATTGAATTACAGTAAAATTATTGACCTTTATTTAGTCAAAAAAACTAAAAACTTAAAAAGTGGAATTATTGCGTTTTGTTATGGACCTCCTCATTTTATGTCGAGATCGAAATTAATTTCTTGGATTTACCGGTGGACTTTTGAGCGATCTTCTTGGGTGCCGAATAGGTAGCGTCTTTACACGGCATCCTTGTCAAGTTTCTTTCCAGAAACCTCGACAACATTTTACATTGGTTCTTGAAAAAATTGATTATCAAACATCCATGGCAGAGTACACTACACCATCGTAGATACGGGTGGCAGTATTTTCATGGTTGGAGAAATCGTAGCGTTCGTAAATACGAGTAGGGCGGACTAGAGAATAAATTCTAAGAGTAAATCTTGTTATAATAATTATTACAAAAAAAATGCAATAACAAAAAGAATCCACTATGATTGGGAAATACCTTTTGTTCAGTGCACTTTATACACGATCTTTAAACTTTAAAAAAACTTTCAACAAAATTGGAAATGTATCATTTCACTTTAGGTTTTATTTTATTTTCCACAAATGACATTTTTTATTTATGTTACAACAAAATTCAATACTTTCTTTCGGTTGAAATACCAAATCATTTTTTTTATTTAATTTAATTCTATATATAAGTGTGATTTTCTCATATAAAATAATAATTTATAACAATATCTTTTAAGACATTTTATATTTAAATTAAGTCGTTCGAATGTAATTAAATGTTTCAATCCCCAATACATATACCTGCGAAAAAAATAATAGCACCACCTCAAAAAAAAAATTTGTTTTAACCCCCTCTTATTTACATTTGTAACTTTAAGAAACTTTTTAATACGTTTTTAGAAGTAAAAGACTCTAAAATAATTAAAAAAGGAAAAATATTCATAACTATATTTACTGTATTTAACAAACTTAAGGAATTTCATGAAAAATTAAGAAAATGAACGAAAAAAATAATAGCACCACTTTTCAAATATGCTCTTAAAATTATAAAAATTAGAATTAAATAATAACTTCATTACTTAAAAATAGTTATAAATTAAGGGTAAAATTATTCTATAAACTTAATATTTAGTTGCGTTGCCTTTATTGGCAATAACTGCTGCGCATCGTCTTGGCATCGATGTAACCAAATCTTGGCATCGTTTTAGAGGAATCTTGCTCCACGATTCCTGAATGACTTTCCAAAGTGATGCGCTGGTGGTTGGCTTAGAAGCAGCAACTGCCTTTTTGACATCAGTCCACAGATTTTCGACTGGATTAAGGTCTGGTGACTGCGCAGGCCACTCCAAAACGTTCACCGAATTTCTTTCGAACCATTTCTTTGCCCTCTTACTGGTGTGCTTTGGGTCGTTATCCTGTTGGAAGACCCATACCAGGGGCATCTCATCTTCTGCATAGGGTAGCATCACAGTATCCAAAATATCGACGTAAACGTGTTGGTCCATTATGGTTTTTATCCAATGTATTGGACCTACTCCATAATAAGAGAAACAACCCCATACCATTACGCTCGACCCTCCATGTTTAATAGTTTTAGTAGTGTATTTTGGATTGAATTCGGAGTTTTGAGGACGCCTGACGTACGAACGAGAACCTTTTCCACCAAACATAACAACTTTACTCTCATCTGTCCATAAAATATTTCTCCACTTTTGGACTGGCCAATTTAGATGTTCCTTTGCGAACTTCATGCGCTTGGCAATATGTTTTGCGTTTAAGAGAGGGACCTTTCTTGGGCTGCAGGCTTTTAAATTATGTTCTCTGAGACATGTGCGAACTGTTTGTACTGTCGCAGTTATATTAAGGTCCTTTTTTAACTCAGTTGCAGCTTTAAAAGGATACTTTTTGCTCTCGCGGATCAACCTTTTGACGTGATGCGGGGTCAGAGCTCGTTTTCTTCCACGTGTTTCAGCCTTTTCTTTATAATTAATTGCGTTTTGAATCATTTTGTTAGAACACCCAACCAATCGACCAACTTCTCTAAAAGATTTTGCATTCAATATTAGTTTTTTGATTAATTCACGCTTCTCCACACTGCAGTGTTTTCCACGACCCATTTTATTTAAAATATTGGATTTTCGTTGAACTGAATGATCGATATTACAAAAACAAAAGTAAAATCCTTTAAACAACACGTGCTTTCCATTAAAGCAAATTTGTGAAACATAACTCTTTTTATAAAGAATGTGTAAGTGGTGCTATTTTTTATTTCGTAATTTTTCAGCCATACTCACTTCAAATTAAAAAAAAAAATCGATAACAATTACAAGAGATGTACTACCATTTTTATATAGGGGGCGTATTAAGCAATGTACTAAATATCAACATTTGAAAAAACACCAACACTAATTGTTTGTTTTTCGAATAATAAAAATAGTGTCATAGTGGTGCTATTATTTTTTTCCCATATGTACATATATGATTGCAACAATTTTAACTCCTCTTAATATAGTTGCCTTAATTAAATAATTTAAATAATTTGTACAAATAGGTTGATTGGTAATCATAACTAAATTTGCTTTTGTAAATAATTTCATTTTGGAAGAAATAAGATAATAATGCCATAAGCAAAGAAAAACTAACGATTTTAAATATTTATAAATTTCAACAAAAAATTGTATTACCAAGTATAATTTTCTAGTGGTAACCGAATTCCAACCATTTATAAAATATTGAATATTCCTTCTTATATCCAATACGTTGCCGACTAATCAATTTTTCACTTTTATTTATATACATAGCAGTCTCTACGACATTACTAACCGTCACTTCGGATTTTAAACAACTTCCGTAATGTTAATGTGTACCATGATTATAATAAGAATTTTAATAAGGAAATAGAATATTGATAGGTACCATTAAGTGCTTGTAAAGGTGAAGTTTTCTATCTTGACATCCAATGTATTCGTTAAGATAAAGTTCACATGATCCTTGAAAGACAACTTCTTTTCCATGACTATACCATATCCAATTAATTGGTGGTACACCATATCCAGATCATTAGTTTACGAAAGTTTTTGCTCAGTAGTGCTAATCATTTTATACTACTCTTTTAGCATACCTTTCGAACAACCAATGGCATGTCATTTTGTTATATTAGCAGATTTGAATTTTTTAATTAAACAACACCGTTATTTCATGGAACCATGTGGATGGATTCATATCAAAAGTCTGTTGAATACCAAAACAATTTGTTTGGTGTAGGTAAAAACGAAATTTAATATTTTGTAGCTACCTAATGAGCCAATACAGGTATCACCAGTAGTTAGTTGTTCTGTCCGTCTTTCTGTCTCTTTGTTTTTCAATTAATTAGCACTTGACTAAATTTTGCAATGACTTCATCTGCGAAAAAGTACGCAGGAGGCAATATGTTCAATATATTTTGGATTGCATTTATGGTTGGGGAAGAAAATATTAAAATTTATATTAAAGGTATATATGTATATATGTATGTATATATATATATATATATATATATATATATATATATATATATATATATATACATATACATATATATATATATATATATATATATATATATATATATATATAAAGTTACTCATAAGATACTTAATAGCATGAAATAACTACTTATTAAGTATAAAATGAAGTCATCTCAACAGGCAAACGATGACTGACGACTGTCTTTTATTTCTTTTAAAGGGTATTTGTTGATGATGTTGTTTATTATTTTATTCACGATGGCCACCGTTGACTACCGACTCTAAAGCGAATCATTAAACGGTGTTAAATACACTCATAAAACAAGTTAATCCATAAAATTAAATGGATTTTTATATTTTTTAAATGTTGGCTTGGCTAAAATGCTCTCTCATATTAACACCAATGAGTATATGTAGTAATGGCATCACGCTCCATTTGCAGTAGCAGCAAACAGTAATAACAACAACTGTTTAAGTAGCGCCACTAAATTCAGAAAAGTCATGCACTTGTTGATTTTTATTAAATGCTGTAATAAAGTAACAGTTAAGTTGTAAACTTTACTTAACTAAAGTATGTGTGTGTATACACTTACATATGCACATGTAGTAGTAAAGAACAAAACGAAAACATAAGCAAGCTGAGAACTAGAAAAATACCAATAAAAATCATAAAAAAATAAAATAAAAAAAAAACCATGAATGAAATCAAGAATGGATGAATGAATACTTTATTTTATGGGTTGTCTGCCAGCCTGACTGGGATGGCTACTGTGTTTTACTGCTCTACTTTGTGTTTTTTTACTGTAGGTAGTTAGACAGTATAACACAGAACAGTATAAAAAGCTGTACATATACTTATACATATGAATGTTCTTTGGAAAGCTCAATATTGACAAATTAACTTAGTTATCAAACTAGTTTTATAAATATCGTCTTTTTCAAATTAGCAGCATTAATTTAGCGAAAATGTTTAAAATATGTATGTATGTACTCGTGCCATTAATGTAGGAAATTAGATATAAAGTTGGATTGGTTTTAAAACTAAGTTAAGTCTACGGATATACGAATATACACACACACACTACGTTCTCAAGGAACATATTTCATTCTTCTAAGTATCATCACCATATACAAACAATACATCTTTCAGTCCTATTTTGGGATTATCAGTAATATAGTGGACTTAAGTGGATATCTAATTTCAACAAGTAAGAAAATTATAGTCGGTCTAGACCGACTATACGATACCCTATACCATGCGTTTAGAAACCCTATCTCTTAGTCCCAACTAACTGGACATAGAAAATAAGCAAAAACCAAATTTGAGTGGGATTTTTATTAATTTTTTTGGCTGCAGATATAAAAAAGTTCATATCGGATGCTATATCTATAAAGGGGCTAGGTCCAAAAATGGACCGATCCTGATCATGTTTGGTAAAGTCTCTTGTATTTTGCAAAAATATGTACAAACAAAATTTGAGAAGAATCAGTGCAATATTTTTGTTTTTTAATAGATTTAACTGAAGATCGGGAAGCAGATCTATATGGGGTCAAAGGGATCATTTTTGGACTACTCATTAGTGGATGTAATGAACGCATACAAACCCAATTTGCGTAAGATCTATATGACAATTTGGATCTTATGGCAATTTATGTCGATTTCATATGGGTAATTTGTATGGGGGCTAGGTCTGAACATGGACCGATTCTCACCAATTTCAATAGCGTTCATCCCATGGCCGATAAAAGCTTATATACCAAATTTCATCAAAATATATTCATATTTGCGACCTGCAGTTTGATTACAAGCTTTACATGGACACACAGACGGACGGACGGACGGACGGACGGACGGACGGACGGACGGACGGACGGACGGACGGACATTGTTAAATCAACTCAGAAAGTGATTCTGATTCGATCGGTATAATTAAAGATGGGTCTAGGTCAAATATTTTTGGGTGTTACAAACAGCAGCACAAAGTCATTATACCCAAACCACATAGTGGTATAGGGTATAAAAATTATGTATGATTGGCTAAAACTCCGAAACTGCACACAGAAATCGTTATGACAAGCGAATTTGTTGCCAACCGAATTTTGAATTTTTTTTATATTCTATTTTATTTTGTCGAGTAGTAGTTCCTTCAAACTTAAATTTTTATCGAGTGTTTTGAAACTTGAAGGAAGTATTCTCTTTATTTATACAGCTCTAAAGAATGCAATTTTGTATTAAGTCATAGTGAAAAATTTTCTGGAGAATACCATCAAACTTCAAACAAGAGAATATTTTCACACATTAGTATAGAAAGTGGTGAATAAGAGTCGAGCATTCCCAATAAACCAAAACAGTATAAAAATAGCTTGTAACAAACTTGCTACCATAAGCCTTAAGTTTAGAAAACTGTTGTGAATATTATTGTGAAAGGCTTCTTAACAATTGTTTAATAACGAAAACTAAACCCTTGTGAACAAGCTTAGAAGTCTAATTATAGAATAAGCTTGCAGGAAAATAGTATTCTAATCATGTTTGCAGTAAACTTATAATCTTAATATTTCTTTAAACTTATAATCGTAACATATTTTTAAACTTATAACCGTAATATTTTTGTAAGCTTTTAAATACAATTAAATAAAAAGTCGTTTTCAAATATTCTGGTTTAAAGTTTTTATTTTATTTATTTATCTTTGCCTTTGTCTTATATTTCTTTCTAGACTCTTGTCTATTTTTAGCGAATTGGAAGAATGTTTTTGTACTTTTGATATATGTATTCATCCTCTGAATCTATTGAATTTCAAAGGTCAATGAAATAAATAAATGAAATATATAAAATAACTTACTTCTTATGGCTTTTGCTGCACTCAGGCTGCACACACTCTTTTTATCTTCTGTGCCTTTCCAGCAAAGTTTGTCTGACAGTTCGTCCACTAACAGTTCTACAATTTCTTTAGATTCTTCACGAAAACTTCGTTTTGATTTATATGGCATATCAAATATTTAAAAAATATAAATTTATATACTAACTAGCAGTAACCCGATGAGCTTCGCTACACCCCTCGTAACGATATAAAGAGCAGGGAATATGTTTTGTAGAAAATTTTTTTTTGTATAGGAGGTGCCACGCCCTTTAGTCTGATATCGCCCGTTTTATTGGCAACTACTCACATTAATAACTTATAAACTCAAACAAAGTCGCAAGACTTTCACTATTATAGTACTCCAGTTATATAATATTAAATACTTACTTTGTATGGGGGGTACCACGCCCACTGGTGCAATCCCGCCCATTTTGTTATGGGACTACTCACATTAATAACTCATGAACTCAGACAAAGTTCCAAGGCTTTCGCTATTACAGTAATTCAAATATGACATTATATATTTACTTTGTAAGGGAGGTATTACGACCACTGATCGGATTCCGCCCATTTTTTTTCGAGTACTAACGTTGATAACTTATGAACTCACACAAATTCTAAAGGCTTTACCTGTTACAGTACTCTAGATATATGACATTAAATATTTACTTTGTATGGTGGCTACCACGCCCATTGGTCCGAGCGCGCCCATTTTTCCACAACTCTTCGAATTATTTTAATATGTACATATACTTAGTTTCAAAACTCTTGCTGTCCTAGTACTCCAGATATTATATGATAAAATTAGATGTTAAAAATTCATTTTGTACAGGAGGTGCCATAAGTGCTATAAGCGCCACGCTCACTTGAGATATAAAAAAATATAGCTGTTGTCCGATTCTCAGACCTACCCAATACGCACACAAAATTTCATGAGAATTGGTCGAGCCGTTTCGGAGGAGTTTAACTTCAAAAACTCACTTTGCAGTGGCCCGATCCCGTCATTTATGGCAACACTATTTAAATTCATACTCTTACATCTGAAACAAAATTTCAAGACTCTGGCTATCATAGTATGGTATGGTGGGTACCACGCCCATTGGTCCGAGTGCGCCCATTTTTTCCACAACTCTTCGAATTATTTTAATATGTTCATATACTTAGTTTCAAAACTCTTGCTGTCATAGTACTCCAGATATTATATGTTAAAATTAGATGTTAAAAATTCATTTTGTACAGGAGGTGCCATAAGTGCCATAAGTGCACCGCCCACTTGAGATATAAAAAAAAGTATAGCTGTTGTCCGATTCTCAGACCTACAAAATATGCACACAAAATTTCATGGGAATTGGTCGAGCCGTTTCGGAGGAGTTTAACTTCAAAAACTCACTTTGCAGTGGCCCGATCCCGCCCATTTTTGGCAATACTATTTAAATTCATACTCTTACATCTGAAACAAAATGTCAAGACTCTGGCTATCATAGTACTCCAAATATAGAAAAAATTTAAAAAGAAAAAAATTAAAAAAAAAAAAAATAAAAAAAAAATAAAAGAAAAAAAAATTTAAAACAAAAAAAAAAAAAAAATTTGAAAAAGGAGTTTAACTTCTTATATATAAAATTCTCGTGTCGCGGTATCTGTAATTGAACTCCTCCGAAACGGCTCGACCGATACTCATGAAATTTTGTGTGGATATTGGGTAGGTCTCAGAAACGGACAACAGGTATTTCTTTTTTGATATCTCAAGTGGGCGTGGCACTTATGGCTATCATAGTACTCCAGATATCTGATTTTAAAAGTTTACTTTGTATGGGGGGTACCCCTCCCAGTGGCCCTATCAAAAAAAATAACCGTTGATTCTCAGACCTACCCAATATGCGCACAAAATTTCATGAGAATCGGTCGAGCCGTTTCGGCGGAATTTTACTACAAACACCGCGACAGAAGAATTTAATATAAAAGATATATTTACTTTTTTAATACAAACTGTACCTAAATATATATTATATATATATTTTATTTATTTAAAAAACACTTCACTCTTCAAACAAAAGGAAAAGACTGAGGATTTAACAATAATTTCAACGCGAAAATAACGGGACATCATATGCAACAACGCACAATGAGTTCGTAGTTTTAAAATATTGTTATTTTTAATATTCATAAAAGCATTTAGAAAAAAAAAGTTGGAAAAAAATTTGTTTATGCTGTTAGGCGCTTTTTTGTATTTTGGGAAGTGTTCTTATATCACAACTATAGTTGTAACTTTGGAACGAAAAGCGATAAATTAGTAAATTAAGTTGCAGATTAGAGCATATTTAATGAGCTTTTAGAAAAGAAAGGAATAAATATTTAATATAAATTTATTATTATTAGTAAAATATTAAATTTAAATTTTATCCAAATTCATTAATTCCACAAATTAAACTCAGAAGAGTCACATTAGGAAATATTATATATTTTTTTTTTTTTTTTGATGAATAAGCATAAACACATAAAAAAAACAAGTAAGAGTGTTAAATTCGGCTGTGCCGGATCTTTGATACCCTCCACCTCGGTTTGAGTCTTGATAATAAATGTAAATGAAAAAGTAAACAATTTGTTAAACTTAATACCAAACTATTTCAGCAAATTCTTTGGGTTGGTTTTCGTCTATTATTTCGGATTTATTTCGGTGTTTGCTTTTTGGTCATCGTGGTTGCTGATCGGCATGCGTTTAGGTTATATATCCATATGCATGCGTTTCCGGTTATATGACATAACTTCTCGTTTAATTTAGTTTTTGCTAATTAAATAGCTCGCCCTAACCTCCATTGCAAAGGAAATGGTTGTGTAGGGTGGCTATATGCATTAAATCGTGTAATTGGAGATGGCTGTATAGTTTCTTTTAACTGGCCAAATATTTCTTCATTGCGGCCATATAGGTCGGATGGAGTAACAAAATAATAACCAAAAAAAAAACTTTCTCAATTTTTTTATTAAAATATTGCCATATTTGGAAAACATAGAGAATAAATTTATAATAATAAATATTCAAATTCGCGATGCCAAACGCAAAAAAACCAAATGTCCCAAACATTTTAAATAAAATAATTCGTTCTCCTTATTTTCTGAAAAACTTCAAATTTTCATCCAAAAAAAATTGTGAAAATTGATATCTAAATAACACTCTCATCAAATTGCGTTTATTTATGTAACAGTTTTTATGTTCGCAATTCTTAAGTATCATTTGACGTTTTCTAAAATTCATTGAATTTAAATTAATGTTTTCTGTAGTGTGATTCTGTAAATTTCAACTATCCGAAAATCGCAAAATATATCGACAGCTATTGTTGTTTGCACTAAGGATTAAGTGATTCACTAAGTACATACATCTTAACGACAGTCGACAAATCTATTTTTCTATTTATTTAAATTGTAAACGAGTGGCATCTCTGTCAAAATAAGCGAAAAACACAAAGAAGAATAGAAAAAAACAAATTACTTCGTGTTTGACAGGATGATTTTATGTTTATGTTTAATATCTTCATTTTTTTAGTAAAATTTCTGTGTATTTATT
Source organism: Cordilura impudica (assembly GCA_963682025.1). Taxonomy (NCBI): domain Eukaryota; kingdom Metazoa; phylum Arthropoda; class Insecta; order Diptera; family Scathophagidae; genus Cordilura; species Cordilura impudica. Next base: position 206,819,331 of record OY821517.1, on the reverse strand, counting down.
TGAAAATAAAATAATGAATTGAATATGCTATTCAATTTTTTTTATTTATATAAAATGTTTTTTAATAGAAGCAAAATATTTTCATATTTTATTTATGTTTGACGACATTTCAACCTAAAAATTTAAGTTTTTATCGATTGAATAAACAACACATATATGGTTGTCGTTTAGATAACAACAACAGCTGACTTTAACAATAGCGAATATCGTTTAAAAATTTTACTGATAATTTTGCAATTTTCTTTTTTTTAACGATTCGACTATCGTTAAAAGAAGTTACTGAATCGCGGTACTGAAAAGCTATTAATTTCTCCTGAATGTCAATATTTTTTTTAATGTAAAATTTTTTAAATGTAAACATAGGTATTTGGTGTTTTTTTTTAGAATTTCAATTTGTGTTTAACGAATAAAATTTATATATTAAAGATGCAATTGATGTCTTCTAAATTTAAAATTATAATTTCCGACGTTTTGGTATGATTTTCTGAAATTCAATTAATTGGAATTTATAATTGGAAATTTTTAATTCCAGTTTTTAGAATTGATATTTTCTTAAATTTGAATGGAAAATTTAAAAAGTGCAATTTTGTATTTATGTGAATAATAATGCTTTAGTAATTATAAACAATTTTTAAAAATTAGATGTAATCGCAATCAGATATTTTGTAGGTATAGCAGAATAATAATTCTATATAACTATGTAGAACTGTTTTGAAAGCAAAAAACTCATTGATGAACTCGGTAACTATATTTTGTAAAGACAACAAAAAGTTAATATGCCCAACTTATGTTCATATTTGTAAAAGAATAATGAAAATACGTGTGAAATTAAAGACTAGCCCGTGTATACTCTTAACATTGTTCTGTATGATATCCAGTTGAAAATATTAACATTCATGTTAAAATAGAAATAACTATTGCAAAGCTAATTAGAACAATAAAAATTGTGGCGCCATCTACTGTGGCATAGCCACGCTGAGCAAATTGAAGTGACACTCTGTTAATGCCAAATAAATGTATTTTCCCCACAACAAAATATTGCAGAATTTTATGTAAATAAAATAATATACCGATTTATTTCTAACATGCATGTTTATATAAATTTATAAATAAATTTATACATAAATTTTTTTTTGCTAAATTTACATTGTTTTCTTTTTATTAACAACTAGGTATTTTAGCATTATTTGCTTTAGATGCTGGTGAATTTTTACTCCCTTTATATTAACTCTTAGTGTCTGCTTGTCGAAAAAATTTTGGATCGATTTTAACCAATTTCCCGTGAGCCATTCGATCTGCAATTTTGCAGGCAGGCTCGTGGTAATAACAGAAATGATCTAACAAATTTTTAGAGTGATGCCAAAACAATGGAGACTTTTAAATTTTTCTACCAGAGTTAATAAAAAAAATTTACAAAGGGTTAGTTTTTATTATATTATTACCACAACGCCCACAAAAACAACAAGGCCAGCTATGACAACAACACAACATTTAGAATAACAACAAGAACAATATAAAAACATCATATTTTTCATTTTTTTTTACTTTTTCAGAGAATTCCCTGGACCAGTTCCACCGATTTTAATGATTTTTGAAACAGAAATCTTCCCATGAATTTGGTGAATCATTCTCTCTAAAAATGATCACTGTAGCTACACTATTCAGGGCGTGATCGTGACAAGAACAACATAGAAAATTATATTTTATCAAGACTATTTTTAGTTCTTCATTCAAATCTCGGGCCCTAATCGAATCATTTTTTATGTCAACGAGCACCCTAGTTGCCCGATTGATGCCGTCATCGTGATTTCCACAGACGGACAGACGGACATCGCTATATCAACTCCGGTTGTTATAAGGATCACAAATATATATATTTTATGGGGTCCAAATTTTTTTTTCTAATTATTACAAACGGAATGACAAACTTATATATACCGTCTGCATACTGGAGTGGAGGGTATAATAACCACTTCAAAAAAAAAACAAGTAAGAAAATTATAGTCGGTCTAGACCGACTATACGATACCCTATACCATACGTTTAGAGACCCTATCTCTCAGGCCCAACAAACTGGATATAGAAAATAAGCATAAACCAAATTTGAGTGGGATTTTTATTAATTTTTTCGGCTGCAGATATGCAAAAGTTCATATCGGATGCTATATCTATATGGGGACTAGGCCCAAAAATGGACCGATCCTGACCATGTTTGGTGAAGTCTCTTGTATTTTGCAAAAATATATCCAAACAAAATTGAGAAGAATCAGTGCAATATTTTTGTTTTTTGTTAGATTTAAGTGAAGATCGGAAAGCAGCTCTATATGGGGCCTATGACTAAGAGTTGTCCAATAGGTATCATTTTTGGACTACTGAATAATGGATGTAATATATACATACAAACCCAATTTGACTAAGATTTGTATGATAATTTGGATCTTATGGCAATATATGTTGATTTCATAGGGGTCATTTGTATGGGGGCTAGGTCTGAACATAGACCGATTCTCACCAATTTCAATAGCGTTCATCCCATGGCCGATAAAAGATTAAATACCAAATTTCATCAAAATATATTCATATTTGCGACCTGCAGTTTGATTACAAGCTTTACATGGACATCGTTAAATCGAATCAGATAGTGATTCCGATTCGATCGGTATAATTAAAGATTGGTGTAGGTCAAATATTTTTGGTTGTTACAAACAGCAGCACAAAGTCATTATACCCAAACCACATAGTGGTATAGGGTATAAATATTGAAAAACAATTTTCATTAGTAATAAGCCTTTTTTTTGGAAAATCATTTACTTCACCATCATCATAAAATTCATTACAATAATAATCTTCATCATCACCGTTGAAAGATTTAATGAAAAAAAAATAAACACTTGAATCGTAAAGAACACAATGTTGGACCCAATGTGCAACATTTACAAAACGTTCAAATAACGGGACTTCATATGCAACAACGTTTACAAAACTATAGCGAGCATTAGTCGTTTACAATCTTATTTGCCAAACTGTTATACAGACTAACAGTCTAATTCATAAACACTTTTTAGCAGCTTAATAAGCTGTTAATAAGAAAAAATCAGAAAAACAGTATTCATAAACACAAAATAGCTTATCAAACGTTTAATAAACGTTTGTTAAATATGAAATTCTTATTATAGGCTTTACCCTACTTTAAACCTTTCATTAAATGACATTTCTCAATGTTTATTTACATTAATTGGCCTAGTTAACATAAAATTACCATTTTTGTTATTATTTCAATAAAAAATAGATAAATCTGTTCAAAATAAATAAAAAAAAAAATGGATTTGATTAATTTAATTGGAAGAATAGGTAAGTATAACAAATTCTACAACTTCTAGCTTTCTATATTGTAGCTAATTAAAATGAAGTCCTCATCTTCTGACCATTAAGGTCTGCCCTTGATAGTTTATTTTCCAGTGCATAAAAAATAAGTCCAAATATTGGCAAACATTTTCTGTGACTCCAAATAATAGAAACAATAATAACTTTTCGGTATTGTGGGGTAAATTACTTTTGGCTTAAGTGGAGTTTAGGGGCAACTCCCCAATCAGTTTCAAATTCTCACCAGTTATAAAACATTTTATTGCGGTTCTAGGAAAATATTTTCTTTCGGCGGTCGAGCCTATTTCCCTAGTTATGGACTTCCAAAATTTTGACATGAACTTGAATATAACTGTGTTATTTAGTATCGGATTTCAGCGATATATACATCATTTGAAAGCTTACTTGAGTGCCTTTTATTAGATATTTTTAAATTTAAAATCTATTAACCCATTATGAACCTATTTAAAACTTTGCATTTTTGTAATAGAGTTTTTTTCTTAAATATGGAATTATCTCGTAAACAGACATATATCATGTGTGCTTTTACGTAAACTGAATAAAAGCTGGGTCCACTAGCTTCATTTTGATATATATTTCGACCTCTTAACCCTTTCAGGATGGGATATACTATTATTTTTTTACGGAAATTAACCCACTAACTACTGTTTTCATTATATTATGAAAATTTTTGATAAAATTTTCCTGCGGCGCTTAAAAAGAACTATAAAAATATATAGAGGAATTAACCCACTAACATAATATTATGAAAATTTTTGATAAAAAATAGGAATATATATTTCGAAATGAAGCTAGTGGACCCATATTTTATTCAGTTTACGTAAAAGCACACATGATATATGTCTATTTACGAGATAATTCCATTTTGAAGAAAAAACTCTATTACAATAATACAAAATTTGAAATAAATTCATAATGGGTTAATAGATTTTAAATTTAAAAATATCAAATAAAAGGCACTCAAGTAAGCTTTCAAATGATATATATATCGCTGAAATCAGATGCTAAATAACACAGTTATATGCAAGTCCATGTCAAAACTTCGGAAGTCCATAACTAAGGAAATAGGCTCGACCGCCGGAAAAAATTAATTTTCCTAGAATCATTCCAAAAGCCCCTACTTCCACCCAAACAAATCGGAGCGTTGCCCCTAAACTCCACTTGTTCGGTACTTTTTCTGATATTCAATTGATATTTTCTGAAATTCAATTGATGTTTTCTGAAATACAAATGATACTTTCTGAAAATCAATTGATATATTTAAACATATAAATAAAAATTAATTCAAAACAAACCAGTGTTGTTAATTTGCTATACCATATTCGTTATTCGACTACTTTTACTACCACGTCGAACAAATATGTGAATAAAATTATTTTTTTTATATTATTATCATTTGTTTACAAATATCTTTTGTTCCTTTATTAAAGTGAAGTTATTTTTCTACAAAAATTAAAATAATTTCTAATATAAAAGAAAATAAATAAAATATTATTCAATTACCGAGTAGATGATTTGTTTATTTTATTCATCACTACCAACAAACTGACAACTACAGAGGACTAGTGTTGCCACCACAAAACTATAAATCAAATGAAACGTTTAATAGCTAATTTTCTGTTATTACATGTTTATGAATAGTGTTTTCTAATAATGGTTTATAAGACAAAATCCGTGTAATAACAAAAGTATACTTTAGAGGCAAAATAAAGTTTTTTTTATGAATTAGACCGTAAGTGTACATATATCAAGTGTTGTTGTAAATGCTATTGCTATGTAAAGCGTTTTTAAAACATCATTTAAAAAGAGTTCATATTTTGCAATGCTTATGAAAAGTTATAGAAATATTGTAATTGTAAGCTTATTCTCCAATTCAGTTACATTTCACTTAAGGAATGGTTTATTGAGTTATTATACCGAAGCCACAATTTGGATGGGAGCAGTTTAAAAATTTTTAATAACATTTTTGTCGGAATTTTTTGAAATTTTGAAACAGTAATCTCCACATATATTCAAACTGAAAGACTAATAGTTTTTTCCAAGTGATCTTGAAACTTTTTTTTCAAATAGACATCAAACGTATTCGAAGAACATATTTTCATAAATTTTGGTGCTTGTTCGAAGCGAGCAGCTCATTTACTAGTCGATATACTCGAGTGGCTCGAGTACTGGAGTTTGATCGTAGGATCTAATTAATATCACCCTTTTGACACGATCTTTCACTTATATCATTTATATCATGAGAAAGGAACTTTCTTATATTTTATACGACAAAGATGATAAAATAGGTCGAGAAATGAACGATCGATGAGATGTTATACTCTAAATTGACGATCACACATTTCGGTTTGAGATTTCCATTTTACTTTTAAAATATCAAAGAACAAAATAATGCAAGTAGGAAGCATAAGATCATAAAGAAAATTTTTTGTGACATGTACGATATATTAAAAAAGTAAATAACACTTTAAATAAGCGTTTAAATCAGTGCTGTTCATTTCATAGGATAATTGTCCTTGCTCAACTCACATCCATTCTTACGCTCTTGCATTTAGTCGTTACTGAAACAGCGACGAATGAAGACGTGTAAGGCCGAGGCCACGCAATGAGCGGCAAAGCAGCGAGCGGCAGAGCGATGAGCGGAAAAAATTATAACATATCATAACGGCCTAAAGGGTGCATGGTGATTTTTTTTTAATGCACTGAAAAAAATTAATAGTAATATACGAAAAATATTTTATGAGTATATATGTATTTGGTAATTTGTTATAAAACATTTAAGGAAAGTAATTTAACTGAAAAAGAAAAGCTGTTTAAAAAAAAATTAATTTTTGTTGAAAAATTCAAAGTATCGTCGTTGATCAAATAGGAAACCAAGATCAACAAATAAAAATTGTGAAGATTTTTTTCAGATTTAAAATTTATTTGTTCTAAACAACGTAACGCATTAAGGTCTGTAAATTTAAAAAATGTTTTACTAATACGCAATTGTCGCAAAATAATAAATATTGAAAAATTTATAATGCAAGATCTTTAAAAGTCTTTAACAGCATTATTAAAAAAACTAATTTATTTATTATAAAAGTTGAAATGATTTTAAAAATTTGAGTCTGATCGTTCATTCATTCATTCATTGAATGTATTTTTTTTTTCTTCCAAAAAGTGAATTTTTAACAGGATAACATATTAAAGCTATTATTTTAATTTGTAAATACAATGAAATCATTAATATTGATTGATAAAAGCTAAAACTTCTTGTTTTTTATAGAATGAAAAAAAGCCAGGCTAATGTATATATGTATTTTTTTTCCTTTAAAAAATTGAATTTTAGATTATTTTTCATTTTTTTGATAGTTTCATATTTTCTACAAAAAATAAATTCATACATAGGCTAACACTGCTATTAACCCAATGAACATTTCTTACAGTGCAATTCTCATTTTCTCACTAAAACAATTACATTTTTATTTTTGAACACCACTGGCAGCGTTGTCACTCTTGGTCTTTTCCGACCAAATTTGGTAGATTTTTCTTTCTTTGGTCGGCTGGTCGACAGGGTACCATTTTGATGGGATTTGAATTTTTAGATAAATTCAATTTTTAATTACAAAAATTTGTTTATTTTTCAAACTTTATCTTTGCGTTTGAACTGTTACCAATCCTATCTGAATAAAGTAATGAAGAAAACTGAAAAGCAAATGTTCAAAATGCAAGCTTTCTCAAAACGTTTGCTGTAACGGGAAGAAATTCTCTTCAATTGTTGTCAAAATGACGGATGTTTCGATTCTAGAAAGCTTGGTGTTAGTTGCTCGATATGTCGATAGTATTCATGATGTACAAGATAGTTTTATTGCCTTGTAGGAGCCAAAGCGGACGCAAGAGTTATTTTTAATGAAATAAAGGATTTTTTTGCTACGCATGAGATTCCTCTAAAAAACTTAATTGGTTTGGCCACCGATGGAGCCAATGTTATGGCGGGCGAAGATTTAGGCGGGCTCAAAGCCTTGCTAAGTGCAGAAATAGATTTATTTTACGTAAAATGCACATACCATTCACTTTGTCTCTGCTCAAGCTACGATTGTAAAATTTTGCCGAAAAAAAGACACTGTGCCGCAATATTCATAGTTTTTTTACCCACAGGATAAAAATGGAATGAATGAAAATAGTTTAAGTGATCTCGTTAATATTGCTTTTAATTTAATTTCGCTACCGCATAGCTCTGCAGCAGCTGAATGCAAATTTTCTGCGCGTTCTCTAATAAAAACTAAATTAAGAAATAAACTTAAAATAGACTATATTAATAGCAGTATGCAATGCAATGAACTTGTAAACAAGAATGACCCTCACTATGTGTGGTCCGCAAATACTTAAATACTTAATACTTAAATTAATCTCAGTGTAAGATTGTATCTTTTACATATACATAATTAATTTCTTGTTACGTTTTTTCTTTATGCCTTAAAAATGTGCAACGTATATGCAAACATTGTACACATATTTCAAACATTTAATGTAAATACATGAATGTAAAAAAACTTCCTGTAATATGAAAATTTTTTTGGTAGGTTGCAAACGGTTTTGGTCGGATTTGGAGAAAAATTTGGTAGAAAAAAAAATTTGTCAGTGGCAACTCTGACCACTGGTTTAAATTATGTGTATACTCTCTTTCTCTATCTCTCTCTCTTTCTCTCTCTCTCTAAAAACCATGATTTCTTTACAATCTTTCCGAACACTTGAGGGGTGCTCCAACGACTACAGAGTTTATTTTTAGAGTTTATTATTTATTGTACATGAAAAAATGTTAAAGCGGGATATACACGGTCAAAATCCATGACAAGCATTGTAGTGGTATTAGTGAAATTGTGTTTGTATGGGTCACACCGATGATGATTGAAGCACAATTAAAAATTTTTGATTTTTTGCTCGCTTGACGTGTGATTTTGATGTGTGTTTATCGTTGATCGTCCTGCATGGTCTCATTTTTGATGTGACTTCGAAGCGAATAGATGTAAAAATGTCGGAGAAAAGAAAAACGTGTTCAAATTAATAGAAGACATGGTGTTTATAGCACAAAATCAAATACCAAATGAATGATTGAAGAGCTATGCAGTATCGTGTAAGAGAAAAGCTTCATGCACACATACATGAATTTGACGTCAATCATTTTGACCGTGTATACTGGCCTTAAAAATTATAAAACATACAAATATTTTAATTAATGTATTTATTTTACAAAACTGACAGAAAATTTTTATTTTCTGTTGGGCTTATCGTTTGCTATAACTATACAATAATTTTAACAGCAAAATTAATTGCCAGTATATTAACCCTTATGTGAGCGGCAAAAAACACCTACTATTGCGCTGCAAGGTACCCGGAAGTTACATACAAAACAAGCATTTTCGCACTAAATATCCAGTTCAGATGTTGTAAAATATATATGGAATTGGCAATAGATATTGTAAATAATTTTTCGTAACACCTTAAGGTAAGCAACATATCTTATTAAAAATTTCAGATACATATATTAATTTTTACGTAAGATGAATTTTAAATTTAACAGCTTCTTTCCTGTAGGTATATAAAAGCTGAAGTTTGTAATACATATTTAGCACGAATATAAAGTTGGTGATTCCCCTTTGAGAAGAAATGCAAAACTTTATTTAGTGTTGTGGTTATTATTTTCAGTTCGACTTATCTCCTGAGTGGAGAAGGTAACATTTTTTACTTAAAACAAACGAAATGAATTCAAGCACAAAAGTTTGTTCTAAAAGATTTAATTCTTTTGGCATAAATAATATATTAAGTGAATTAGAAAGTAGTGAATAAGATTTCCACTCTGATAGCGATGAAGAATATATTCCACCGCTAAACCAAATAATGCTGGAAGCTTCAGACACTGAAATGGCAGGCACTATAGAAATAAATGAAGATTCTTTTGACTCGGAAGATAGCGATGATTATGAGAATGATGGCGTTCAGACAAAAAGTGCACTTTGTGGCAAAGATAAAACCTGCTGGCAACTTAGACCATTTCCAGAATCACAGACTGTAAAAAAAATATATTACGACAACGTGCGGGTGCATTCCAAAAATATAAGTTATTAACAGCGAAGGAAATATTTAGAAGTATTTTGTCAAATGAAATGTGTGACATAATACTTAGGGAAACAAATCGTAAAGGATAGAAAATTACAACACAATATAATACAAAAAACGAAACAAAAAATATATTCGAGCCTTTTAGAGAAGAACAACTCAATGCTTTTCTTGGTATTTTGATTTACCCTGGTGTTCACAAATCAAACAGAGAACATGTATCTGAATTGTGGAAACCCAATAATTTGCCATTGTATCGGGCAGCAATGTCATACAACAGATTCAGAATGCTTTTACGGTGTCTACGTTTTGATAATAATCAAACTCGGGAAATACGTGCAAAGTCTAATAAAGCAGCTGTTTTTCGAGACATTCGGATGATGCTTAACGCCAATTTACGTCAAAGTTATAAGCCTAGTGAATGCATAACTATTGATGAGCAGCTGTATGTATACCGCTGGCGTGCCCGTTTTACGCAGTACATGCCGTCAAAGCCTGAAAAATATGGCATTAAAATATTTTGGGCATGTTATGCACGTAACTCTTACCCTTTACATGGCCAATTGTATACCGGTAAACTACCAGAAGGCGAGCGTCAAACCAAAATAGGCAAAAAAAAACAGTTTTTCCATATAAAAACTCAGGAAGAAACGTAACTACAGACAATTTTTTTACGTCTTTAGAACTAGCAAGAGCTTTGAGGTCATGGAACCTGACACTCGTCGGCACAGTACGAAAAACAAAAGGTTTTCACCACCTAATATGCTGGCACATAAGGGAAGGTTAGTTTTGTTCTAAATATATTTGAACACAACATACATACATATATTTATGTTCCTACGTGCCAAATAATATATATGGAATTTGATACCCAACAATAAGTCTACTGATCGTCGTAGAAAATTTTTAAAGATTTAAGCATTGATTTGTGTCAGGAAAATATAAAACAACGCGCTAAAACTACAAAAATTAGTTCACAGTCATCGACGGCATCCGCAATAAAAATATTTTATACAAAAGACTTTGAAACTGTATCAGCGCCCATATCCAGTTTACAAACAAAGGACAAAAGCGGTCGTATTCCAGTAATAGGAAGTTGTCACGTGTTCTCGCAACTACGTATGAAGCAGAGAAAAACTCGTAAAGCTTGTATCGGCTGTTCCAAGCCAATATGCAATGAACATTCCAATAATCGTCCAATGTGTACAAACTGCTCGAAAGATCTGCACTAACATATTATTTATTTTGTTTTTTTTTATTGAATTTTTGTTTTTTCTTATATTTCTCTTTTCTTATTTCATGAAATAAATTGTTTACGTTCACATTTTATATAAACTTTTATTTATATATGTATGCAGAAGTACTAACAACTTAAAAAATATACCTTGGTGCGCAGTTAAAGGTGTTAAGAGTAAATTGGTCTCTCACGCAAACTACATAAATAATTTTAGCTACACGGCTGCAAGAATACTAAAGTGTTTGAAAGTTAGTAGTTCTCAAGAAGTTTCAGACATGCAGGTTATCAATTTTGGTTGAAAACGCCAAAGGTACCCGGGTACCTAGGTGCGTACATAAGGGTTAACCAACAATGTGTCTAATAACACATTTTATGTCTAAAAAATGTTATAATAATATACTTGATTTAAATTAGTTCCCTTATTTAAATTAATTTAACAAATTAGTAGTTTATATAAATAATTCAATTGGTAAACTGTACTTAATTTGCTGTAGAGAGATACTGTAGTTTTATTAGAATTAAGTTTATAAGGTGGTTTATAAAGCATTCCAAATATTAAATAATTACAATAAAACTCTTATTATCAAATTAAATTGTTCTAGTAGTAACTGAATTCCAACGAGTCATTTTGCTGCGTGTACTTGCCTGAATAATGCAATCTTACACATACATATTTTAAACAATGATTTTAGCTTTATATTTAATAACAGAAAAATGTTGCAATTCATACCAAAAATTTTCTAAAAAAACATTTTTTTGCATTTTGTACCACAGAGCTGACCTAAATTCATAGTGCTCTCCTACTGTGGCAGCAGTTTTTTTTTTGCGATGCTTCACAAATTTTTTATCTTATCTTTAAATTGGAGCTTTGTGAGAGCATTTCTTGTACTTCAAATAGTTAGCTCCAAGCAATTTTTTGTTCAACACATTCTTTCGATGTGTTAAAAGGCGTTATTATGTTTAAAAAGAAAATCATAACAACAAATTTATATTTAACGTTAACTTGGGGTTTTAAATGTTTTATAAAATATAGTGTACTAGTAATACAAGAGTGAGTTTTTAAGCGATTTGAAAATAAATTAAAATTAGACGAGTAAAGAAGAAAATTCAAGCTTTTTGTTCTATTCAATAGGTCCGGAGGTATAGCCCAATATTTGAATACATCTATACAATTGTACTTATACACCACTGTACGAATGCATTCGTATTTCGGTAATATGGACTAAACTTCAGATTTTTTTTTTTTTTTTTAAGTTTAATATAGAAATAAGTGTTAAATTCGGCAGTGTCGAATCTTTGAAACTCTCCACCTGTGTTTTACCCTCAGTATTATAACCAATGTTGGGTACGGTCACCCTTAAAATTCAAAGCTTATTGCTTTTCTTTTTGACTAGCATTTTCTATAATTTCTTATTTATTTATTTATGAAAGAAATTATGGCTTTTCTATCTGAAAAATTGCATTCATTGTATAGAAAACCTATTAAGATCTTTAAGTTCTTCAAAGAGATATACTTTGTAAACGCACCCTTCGTAAGGCTACCCAAAGTCAAAGTATGGGATCATACTTTGTAAAGGCTAGTTAGCAACACGTAACCTTAACCAAACGTGTCAGCTGTTTTTTTCTGTTACATGAAAAGCATTTAGAGCAGTTACCAAACTCAACTGTCACGTAACTGCAACGTCCCAATCTGTTGAAAATAGATTTTTGCTACGTTTGTACGTGACATTTGTGAACAGCTGATAAAGTTTGGTTAATTTTACACAGCAACATGCCGGTTCATTTTTTACGTTCTATAATTGCACCAACGTTACATTTACGGTACAGATACATTTTAACAACATATGGCTAATTAGGCCTTAATGTTTTGTGTGGTTAAAAATTATGCGATGTAAAAAAAAAAACTTTCAAATAAGTTTCATTTTTAAAGATCAAAAATAATCTATAAATTTCAAGTCCTGAGTTCATAAATGGACACAAATAATACACATAAACCAAATTTAAACGAGATATAATTACCAACTTTAATTTGCGTACCAGGTCTACGTGTATTGACAGACAGCGAACAACGTTAAATCGACTAAGAAAGTGATTCAGAGTCGATCGGTATAGTTAGAAGTGTGTTTGCCAAAGTATTACTGATTGTAAAGGGCACTATATACTTGTCAAATTCGCATCAAGCGTTATGGTGGTTTAGTGAAAATTTGTTTGTGTGTATGGCACCGACAAAAACTAAATTTTTTGATTTTCCATCAGGCATCGTCGGTTTCACACGTACAAACAAATTTTCACTTGATGTATAATTTATCAAACATCAACACAAAATCGACAACTACTTTTTGTAAAAAATAAAAATTAATCTTTACACGCTCAGACGAATACATATTTGCGGACGACTAAACAATTTTAACCGTTTAAATCAACACGTTATAAAGTTTTTCGGGAGGATCCTAGTTTTGGTAAAAAAGAACCAAATTATGTAATATGTAATAAATACTTAAAAAATTTCAAATTTCTAGGATTTAGTAAATAGCTGTAATAAATATCAAAAAATTTTAAATTTCTAGGCTTTATATGGTTAATACATCATTTTGTGTAAATTTACATTATGGTAAATGCCATTTTCTAAAATAGAAAAGACCACGTGAGTACGATCACAGGGGAGATGTCTATATGCTCTGGGGGGTAAAAAACACAAAAATAAAAAAATTATAAAATATTTTACAAAAATCAAAAACGACAACTAATATACAAAAATACAAAGTGTATTAAAGCAGAATGGAGGTAATATTAATTCTATTAAAAATTCAATAACAATTAGGTCTCTGTTTTAGAACAAAACGTTTTTATAACGCTATTCGCTCCCTCATTTTATATCCACACACTTCCTATTGAAATCGTTCCATCATTTTGTTTCCAAACACTTCCTTTTTACTGTCATTCGTTTATTTTTATACCCTATACCACTATGCGGTTTGGGTATAATGACTTTGTGCTGCTGTTTGTAACAACCAAAAATCTTTGACCTAGACCGATCTTTAATTATACCGATCGAATCAGAATCACTTTCTGAGTTGATATAACAATGTCCGTCCGTCCGTCCGTCTGTGTGTCCATGTAAACCTTGTAATCAAACTGCAGGTCGCAAATATGAATATATTTCGACGAAATTTGGTATATATGCTTTTGTCGGCCATGGGATGAACGCTGTTGAAATTGGTGAGAATCGGTCCATGTTCAGACCTATCCGCCATACAAATTACCCCTATGAAATCGACATAAATTGCCATAAGATCCAAATTGTCATATAGATCTTACTCAAATTGGGTTTGTATGCGTTCATTACATCCATAAATGAGTAGTCCAAAAATGATCCATTTGGCCCCATATAGAGCTGCTTCCCGATCTTCACTTAAATCTATTAAAAAACAAAAATATTGCACTGATTCTTCTCAAATTTTGTTTGTATATATTTTTGCAAAATACAAGAGACTTTACCAAACATGATCAGGATCGGTCCATTTTTGGACCTAGTCCCCATATAGATATAGCATCCGATATGAACTTTTTCATATCTGCAGTCAAAAAAATTATTAAAAATCCCACTCAAATTTGGTTTATGCTTATTTTCTATATCCAGTTAGTTGGGCCTGAGAGATAGGGTCTCTTAACGCATGGTATAGGGTATCGTATAGTCGGTCTAGACCGACTATAATTTTCTTACTTGTTTATTTTTAGTTATGTTGGATTAGTATTAGTATTAAATGCAATGAGAATTGTGTAATTTATATGAAATAAATTATAACGTTAAGAAAACTTTTAATTGATTGAGCAAAATGTTTATAAAAAGTGAAGAAATATAATGCAGAAACCAGCGAAAAAAAAAATTTTATTACATATCATAATTTTTTCATTAATACAATCAGAAGTCACACCGATTTTGTTTGTATTGTGAAATTGATTTTTACCCCTCTGCGCATGTATAATTGAAAATGATTGTGGAATCAAACAATTTTGTTCGTTTTAAATGCGATGGCTGCCTGCAGTACATACAAAATGTTAAAGATATACAAGACGATTTAAACACAAACAAACAAAGCTTAGAAGATTATGAACACGAATTTAATGTGTCTGAAAGAAAACGAAAGTGAAATGAAACAACTACTTTAAAAAAAATTGATAATGCTCACAAATCTTTTGAAAAAAATGCTAAGGAAATAAAAAATTATGAGAAAATGTTAATGAATTCGAAAATAAAAATAAGGAAATATGTAACAAGATCGAAGAAATTAACGATAGAATGTGTAAAGCTATAAAAAAAGTAATTATAGAAGCAAACAGTGATGCCAGATGTTAACAAACAAACGCCATTGATATTAAAACTTAAAAAAAAAACAATATATTGAAGAAACAAAAGAAGAATTAAACAAACAAGTTAATCCGGTTAATTTAAAGATAACTAATGTGAAAAATAGAAAACGAAATGAGTGATGACTATGAAATTAACGGAAATTAACCAACGGAATTTTATATCGACATAACTAATATGTCATTTAAATACTCTGAAAAAGATGTTGAGAAATTAAAAAACCAAAATCCAATTAAAGAAAACAGTGAACTAAATATAGTAAAGAAATACGAATTTAAAAGAAAAAATAGAAGAATTTATAATATAACAAGTAAGAGTGTTAAATTCGGCTGTGCCGAATCTTTGATACTCTCCACGTCGGTTTGAGTCTTGATAATAAATGTAAATGAAAAAGTAAACAATTTGTTAAATTTAATACCAAATTATTTCTTTGGGTTGGTTTTCGTCTTTTCTATTATTTCGGTGTTTGCTTTTTGGTCATCGTGGTTGCTGATCGGCATGCATTTAGGTTATATACCTATATGCATGCGTTTCCGATTATATGACATAACTTCTCGTTTAATTTAGTTTTTGCTAATTAAATAGCTCGTCCTAACCTCCATTGCAAAGGTAATGGTTGTGTAGGGTGGCTATATGCATTAAATCGTGCTAATTGGAGATGGCTGTATAGTTTCTTTTAACTGGCCAAATATTTCTTCATTGCGGCCATATAGGTCGGATGGAGTATCAAAATAATAACCAAAAAAAAAAACTCTCTGAATTTTTTTATTAAAATATTGCCATATTTGGAAAACATAGAGAATAAATTTATAATAATAAATATTCAAATTCGGGATGCCAAACGAAAAAAACCAAATGTCCCAAACATTTTAAATAAAATAATTTGTTCTCTTTATTTTCTGAAAAACTTCAAATTTTCATCCAAAAAAAATTGTGAAAATTTATATATAATAACATTCTCATCAAATTGCGTAAGTATCATTTGACGTTTTCTAAAATTCATTGAATTTAAATTAATGTTTTCTGTAGTGTGATTCTGTAAATTTCAACGATCCGACAATCGCAAAATATATCGACAGCTATTGTTGTTTGCACTAAGGATTAAGTGATTCACTAAGTACATACATCTTAACGACAGTCGACAAATTTTTTTTTCTATTTATTTAAATTGTAAACGAGTGGCATCTCTGTCAAAATAAGCGAAAAACACAAAGAAGAATAGAAAAAAACAAATTACTTCGTGTTTGACAGGATGATTTTATGTTTATGTTTAATATCTTTACTTTGTTTACTAATATTTCTGTTTATTTATTTGAAAATGAAATAATGAATTGAATATGCTATTTAATTTTTTTATTTATATAAAAAAGTTTTTAATAGAAGCAAAATATTTTCACTATTTTATGATTTTTATTTATGTATGACGACATTTCAACCTAAAAATTTAAGTTTTTATCGATTGAATAAACAACACAAAAATGGTTGTCGTTTAGATAACAACAACAACTGAGTTTAACAATAGCGAATATCGTTTAAAAATTTTACTGATAAATTTGCTATTTTTTTTTTTAACGATTCGACTATGGTTAAAAGAAGTTACAGAATCGCGGTACTGAAAAGCTATTAATTTCTCCTGAATGTCAATATTATTTTAAAATGTAAAAATTTTTTAAATGTAAACATAGGTATTTGGTTTTTTTTTGGAATTTCAATTTGTGTTTAACGAATAAAATTTATATATTAAAGATGCAATTGATGTCTTCTAAATTTTAAATTATAATTTCCAACGTTTTGATATGATTTTCTGAAATTCAATTACTTGTATTTTTTATAATTGGAAATTTTTAATTCTAGTTTTTAGAATTGATATTTTCTTAAATTTGAATGGAAAATTAAAAAAGTGCAATTTTGTATTTATGTGAATAATAATGCTTTAGTAATTATAAACAATTTTTAACAATTAGATGTAATCGCAATCAGATATTTTGTAGGTAAAGCAGAATAATAATTCTATATAACTATGTAGAACTGTTTTGAAAGCAAAAAACTCATTGATGAACTCGGTAACTCTATTTTGTAAAGACAACAGAAAGTTAATATGCCAAACTTATATTCATATTTGTAAAAGAATAATGAAAAAACGTATGAAATAAAAGACCAGCCCGTGTATACTCTTAACATTGTTCTGTATGATATCTATTTGAAAATATTGACATTCATGTTAAAACAGAAATAACTATTGCAAAGCTAATTAGAAAAAACAAAAATTGTGGCGCCATTTACTGTGGCATAGTCACGCTGAGTAAAATGAAGTGACACTCTTTTAATGCAAAAGAAATGTATTTTCCCCAAAACAAAATATTGCAGAATTTTATGTAAATTAAATAATATACCGATTTATTTCTAACATGCAGTTGTTATGGATATACATATAAGTATATAATATATGTATATTATTTGTATTATTTAATATGTTTATGTATGTATATGTAAATATTAGACACAAAAAATACAACATCAAACGTTATTTTGTGTTTTTCTCTTTAAATAAATTTATACATAAAATTTTTTTTTGCCAAATTTACATTGTTTTTTTTATTAACAACTAGGTATTTTAGCATTATTTGCTTTAGATGTTGGTGAATTTTTACTCCCTTTAACTTGTCGAAAAAATGTTGGATCAATTTTAACCCCTTTACCGTGACCCATTCGATCTGAAATTTTGCAGACAGGCTCGTGGTAATAACAGAAATGATCTAACAAATTTTTTTTATTGATACCAAAACAATGGAAACTTTTAAATTTTTCTACCAGAGTTAATAAAAAAATGTACAAAGGGTTATTTTTTATTATATTATTACTACAACGACCACAAAAACAACAAGTCCAGCTATGACAACAACACAACATTTAGAATAACAGCAAGAACAATATAGAATCATCATATTTTTCATTTTTTTTAATTTTTTAGAGATTTCCCTGGACCTGTTCCACCGATTTTAATGATTTTTGAAATAGAAATCTTCCCATGAATTTGGTGAATCATTCTCACTTAAAATGATCACTGTAGCTGCACTATCCAGGGCGTGATCGTAACAAGAACAACATAGAAAATTATATTTTTTCAAGACTTTTTTTAGTTCTTCATTCAAATCTCGGTCGATTTGGACGATTTTAAACAGCAAACTTTTCAGGATGTTAATGAATCATTTTTTATGTCAACAAGCACCCTAACTGCCCGATTGATGCCGTCATCGTGATTTCCACAGACGGACAGACGGATATCGCTATATCAACTCCGGTTGTTATAAGGATCACAAATATATATATTTTATGCCGTCCAAAATTTTTTTTCTAATTATTACAAACGGAAGACAAACTTATATATACCCTCTGCACACTGGAGTGGAGGGTATAAAAACAAAAAGTGAATATGGACGCCAAACTCAGCCAAGAAAATATTTTAAAATTAATTTATATCATTCCCAACCTCTTTTGTGGGATATGAGCAGTAATTCATATAGGCGCAATGATTAAAAGAACAAGGCCTATGAAAATATAGCAAAATAGATGAGAAGTAAACAAATTATTTCAAGTTTACGCTTCGACAACATTTTAAAAATGAGATTGCATTCGGATGTGTGAACACAAAAGTTAATGGCGATGGATTCGACTAATTCGAACAATTTTTCCTTGATAATACGTACTCAACGATTTCACAGTTGCAGTGTGATGTGAGATAGCAGGGTAATATAGAACAAGTAAGAGTGTTAAATTCGGCTATGCCGAATCTTTGATACCCACCATCTATGTTTTACGTATACATTAATATCTGGACTTCTTGCACTATTTGTAACAAATGTATATAAAATATTTTAAAATGTAAACAGTTTGATAAACTGAATATTAATTTATTGCAACAAACAATCTGAATTTTCAGCATTTTATAGAGGTGTCTACTTATCTTAGGTCATATATTGGCACAATGATGCCCATTTTAAATACTAACCTGATCCAGATTATTACAAACAATATTATTTTAAGTTTAACCAGGTAAATGTCTTATTTTGTGAATTTTTTTTTTAATTTTAATAAATCTTATAAAGCCTAGCAATGTTATACAGATATTTAAAAAATTTATGATAACTAAAGTCAGTCCGTCTGGCCGTTCTATCCGGCCGATTTCTTTCATTTTTTATACCCTCCACTCCAGTGTGCAGAGGGTATATATAAGTTTGTCATTCCGTTTGTAATAATTATAAAAAAAAATTTGGACCCCATAAAATATATATATTTGTGATCCTTATAACAACCGGAGTTGATATAGCGATGTCCGTCTGTCCGTCTGTCCGTCTGTGGAAATCACGATGACGGCATCAATCGGGCAGCTAGGGTGCTTGTTGACATAAAAAATGATTCACTGACATCCTGAGAAGTTTGCTATTTAAAATCGTCCAAATCGGTCGATTAGGGCCCGAGATTTGAATGAAGAACTAAAAAAAGTCTTGAAAAATATAATTTTATATGTTGTTCTTGTCACGATCGCGCCCTCAATAGTACAGCTACAGTGATCATTTTTAGTGAGAATGATTCACCAAATGCATGGGAAGATTTCTGTTTCAAAAATCATTAAAATCGTTGGAACAGGTCCAGGGAAATCTCTGAAAAATTAAAAAAAAATGAAAAATATGATGATTCTATATTATTCTTGCTGTTATTCTAAATGTTGTGTTGTTGTCATAGCTGGACTTGTTGTTTTTGTGGTCGTTGTAGTAATAATATAATAAAAACTAACCCTTTGTACATTTTTTTATTAACTCTGGTAGAAAAATTTTAAAATTTTCCATTGTTTTGGCACCACTATAAAAATTTGTTAGATCATTTCTGTTATTACCACGAGCCTGCCTGCAAAATTTCAGACAGAATGGCTCACGGGAAATTGGTTAAAATCGATCCAAAATTTTTTTGACAAGCAGACACTACGAGTTAATATAAAGGGAGTAAAAATTCACCAACATCTTAAGCAAATAATGCTAAAATACCTAGTTGTTAATAAAAAAAAAAATAATGTAAATATAGCAAAAAAAATTTTATGTATAAATTTATTTATAAATTTATATAAACATATTAAATAATACAAATAATATACATATATTAAATATGTATATCCATAACAACTGCATGTTGGAAATAAGTCGGTATATTATTTTATTTACATAAAATTCTGCAATATTTTATTGTGAGGAAAATGCATTTCTTTTGCATTAACAGAGCGTCACTTCATTTTGCTCAGCGTGACTATGCCACAGTAGATGGCGCCACAATTTTTGTTTGTTCTAATTAGCTTTGCAATAGCTATTTTCAACTGGATGTCATACAGAACAATGTTAAGAGTATACATGGGCTGGTCTTTTATTTCATACGTATTTTCATTATTCTTTTACAAATATGAACATAAGTTTGGCATATTAACTTTTTGTTGTCTTTACAAAATAGAGTTACCAAGTTCATCATTGAGTTTTTTGCTTTCAAAACAATTCTACATAGGTATATAGAATTATTATTCTGCTTTACCTACAAAATATCTGATTGCGATTACATCTAATTTTTAAAAATTGTTTATAATTACTTAAGCATTATTATACACATAAATACAAAATTGCACTTTTTAAATTTTCCATTCAAATTTAAGAAAATATCAATTCTAAAAACTGGAATTAAAAATTTCCAATTATAAACTACAATTAATTGAATTTCAGAAAATCATACCAAAACGTCGGAAATTATAATTTTAAATTTAGAAGACATCAATTGCATCTCTAATATATAAATTTTATTCGTTAAACACAAATTGAAATTCCAAAAAAAAAAACACCAAATACCTATGTTTACATTAAAAAAAATTTTACATTTAAAAAAAATATTGACATTCACGAGAAATTAATAGCTTTTCAGTATCGCGATTCAGTAACTTCTTTTAACGATAGTCGAATCGTTAAAAAAAGAAAATTGCAAAATTATCAGTAAAATTTTTAAACGATATTCGCTCTTGTTAAAGTCAGCTGTTGTTATCTAAACGACAACCATTTTTGTGTTGTTTATTCAATCAATAAAAACTTAAATTTTTAGGTTGAAATGTCGTCATAGATAAATAAAAATCATAAAATAGTGAAAATATATTGCTTTAATTAAAAAGCTTTTTGATATAAATAAAAAAATTAAATAGCATATTCAATTCATTATTTCATTTTCAAATAAATACACAGAAATATTAGTAAAAAAATAAAGATATTAAACATAAACATAAAATCATCCTGTCAAACACGAAGTAATTTGTTTTTTTTCTATTCTTCTTTGTGTTTTTCGCTTATTTTGACAGAGATGCCACTCGCTTACAATTTAAATAAATAGAAAAATAGATTTGTCGACTGTCGTTAAGATGTATGTACTTAGTGAATCACTTAATACTTAGTGCAAACAACAATAGCTGTCGATATATTTTGCCATTGTCGGATCGTTGAAATTTACAGAATCACACTACAGAAAACATTAATTTAAATTCAATGAATTAATTTTAGAAAACGTCAAATGATATTTATAACCTAAATGCATGCCGATCAGCAACCACGATGAAAAGACGAAAACCAACCCAAAGAATTTGCTGAAATAATTTGGTATAAGTTTAACAAATTGTTTACTTTTTCATTTACATTTATTATCAAGACTCTAACCGAGGTGGAGGGTATCAAAGATTCGTCACAGCCGAATTTAACACTCTTACTTGTTTTAATGCTGCAATTTGAGCAAAATAAATACATATTTTGCAATCCCGGTTAATTGAGGTGAACACAGTTAATCGATTGAAATAAAAATCTTCCTTTCGTTATCGATGGAAAATTGATATAATTTTAGGTTTGCACAAGTTATGAACAAAAAAAAATTTTGTTACCCCGGATAAATGCTAATCTTAATTGTTCCTGGCTACTGGATGTTCCCGGTTCAGATTCGCCTGAAGGTTGTTTTGTTACACTAAAAATAATTGTAACAAAAACTATTTTTTTTGTGCATCTGTATAGTGTTTCCAAACCGGTTTATTAAAAATATCAATTTATGGTTACCCGAAAATCTTATTTTACGGGTTTTTTTGGGCCAGTCTGCCAAATCATAGATATGGATACAGAAATGATATTCTCAATCTTTATATTTTTTATATTCTATATTCTAAATATATTCTAAATAATTACTGACCACATTGATAATTCCTTCAACTTTTTGCAATATTACACTTTTGGTCTGACAGTCACTCCACAAAATTGCTTTGGCTTCTTGTCTTTTTTTAGAAAGTATGCTTTTACGAGATAATCTAAAATAAAAATTAAAAAGTAATCAAACAAGCACTTCTGCCACCACATTTTGCATGTTTAGTATTTTTGTTCCAATTTTTTTGAGACCATGTCGACCATGGCATTACCAATTTTCTTTGAAAAATTTTATCTAAAAACTACGGAAAAATGTATTTATAATTGCATGAAATTTGGTACGGTTATATACATGTATGTACTTGTTTTTATCGACCATAGGGTGATCGGTATGGAATTCGAAGCAAAGGTAAATCTTAGATTGACTAAATTCAGATTATTACATATGTATATCATGACCAAATTTATTTTATTTGGGAACGTTCAAAGTTATAATCTCCATATGTTATTGATGTATGGTTTGTACATGTGTGCATATTGTTAAAATTGGTAAGATGCTTATATAGTGTAAAGCATTGATTAAATTTGGTGTTGTAAGATTCAATATTTAGGTGCTGCAACCAGCAGATATGAAGTTTCACCTAAATGTTGTAGGCAAACTTAACCTCAATATATGTTGCAACGGTTTTTATACCCTCCACTCCAGTGTGCAGAGGGTATATATAAGTTTGTCATTCCGTTTGTAATAATTAGAAAAAAAATTTTGGACCCCATAAAATTTATATATTTGTGATCCTTATAACAACCGGAGTTGATATAGCGATGTCCGTCTGTCCGTCTGTGGAAATCACGATGACGGCATCAATCCGGCAGCTAGGGTACTCGTTGACATAAAAATGATTCACTAACATCCTGAGAAGTTTGCTATTTAAAATCGTCCAAATCGGTCGATTAGGGCCCGAGATTTGAATGAAGAACTAAAAAAGTCTTGAAAAAAAAATAATTTTCTATGTTGTTCTTGTCACGATCACGCCCTCAATAGTGCAGCTACAGTGATCATTTTTAGTGAGAATGATTCATCAAATTCATGGAAAGATTTCTACTTCAAAAATCATTAAAATCGGTGGAACAGGTCCAGGGAAATCTCTGAAAAAGTAAAAAAAAAATGAAAAACATGATATTTCTATATTGTTCTTGTTGTTATTCTAAATGTTGCATTGTTTTCATAGCTGGACTTGTTGTTTTTGTGGTCGTTATGGTAATAATATAACAAAAACAAACCCTTTGTACATTTTTTTATCAACTCTGGTAGAAAAATTTAAAAGTTTCCATTGTTTTGGCATCACTAAAAAAATATGTTAGATCATTTCTGTCATTGCCACAACCTGCCTGCAAAATTTCAGATCGATTGGGTCACGGGAAAGTGGTTAAAATCGATCCAAAATTTTTTCGACAAGCAGACACTACGAGTTAATATAAAGGGAGTAAAAATTCACCAACATCTAAAGCAAATAATGCTAAAATACCTAGTTGTTAATAAAAAAAAACAATTGGGCAATTCACAATGGGTAATGTATCGTTGTATCTCTTGTATCGTGTATCACTTTACAATAGTGTAAAATTGTTGTTGGTAATTTTCACTGAAAAATCTGATACACGATCCAACTTCATTTGCTATGTTTAGTAAATGTTGTATATTGTATCATAACATATCAGTTCCAAGTGAATGCCAGTTTTTATGAAAAAGAAAAAACAAATACATAGAATATTATCAGCATAAATAATTATAAAATAAAATATGGCAAATAATGCAAATAACGCAAATACATCGATAAGTTTATTTATATAAAAATTAATGTTTATATTTTTAGTATGTATTTTCTCTTTCAGTACCAACCAAAACATTTAACATTTTTTTTTTTCATTATAAATTAAAATGCAAGAGGTACGTAACTAAAACTCCAGGGTATATCTCACGACCAAAAAGCAAACACAGACAAGTGTTTTCTCTTATACAAAATAGCAGAAGCGACGAAGCGATCTTTCCTCGTTGGATCGAAAATTACTAAAGAAAGCGTTTTACAATATGAAAATACAACTGAGTGTTCACAACAAATGATTGTATTGTGTATTTCAATACAACATACAATATACAACACCTGTTGTGAATTGCCCAAATGTAAATTTAGCAAAAAAATTTATGTATTAATTTATTTAAAGAGAAAAACACAAAAATAACGTTTGATGTTGTATTTTTTGTGTGTAATATTTAAACATACATACATACACATATTAAATAATACAAATAATGTACATATATTATATATATGTATGTATGTATATTCATAGTAACTGCATGTTAGAAATAAATCGGTTATTTTATTTACATAAAATTCTGCAGTATTTTGTTGTGGGGAAAAAACATTTCTTTTGTATTAACAGAGTGTCACTTCATTTTGCTCAGCGTGACTATGCCACAGTAGATGCCGCCATAATTTTTGTTTGTTCTAATTAGCTTTGCAATAGTTATTTCTATTTTAACATGAATGTTAATATTTTCAACTAGATATCATACAGAACAATGTTAAGAGTATACACGGGTTGGTCTTTTATTTCATACGTTTTTTCATTATTCTTTTACAAATATGAACATAAGTTTGGCATATTACCCACCAATCTCACATCACACTGCAAGTTCGAAAAACTCAATACACTCACATTTTTTTTACTAATACACACACATTTTCCACAGTGGTCACACTAATGGCACCAAATTTTTCGTGCGAATAGTGGCAGACACTAACGATGATTAATGTTACCCTGTTATAAATTTAATGCAAATTTACTGGATTCTGTAAAATTGTAATTAAAGTTTTAACTTGTTAAATCTATTATAATGATTTATTTTTTGAAATGCGCATACAAAAACGCAAGTTTGTTAATTATAGAGCATAAATATTATTAACTATTATTAAAATAATACTAATAATAATAAATGTAAACATTTTCCCTCAAACATGTGCCTGTATAATAAACTTGGTAACTCTACTTAAAATAAAATAAGAGAGAGAAGTATACAAATTTTTTCAAGTTTACGCTTCGACAAGATTTTAAAAATGAGATTGCAGTCAGATGTTTGAGCATAAAATTTATGGCGATGGATTCGACTAATTCGAACAATTTTTCGTTGATAATACGTACACAACGATTTTACAATTTCAGTGTGATGTGAGATTGGAGGGTTAACTTTTTGTTGTCTTTACAAAATAGAGTTACCGAGTTCGTCAATGAGTTTTTTGCTTACAAAACAGTTCTACATAGTTATATAGAATTATTATTCTGCTTTACCTATAAAATATCTGATTGCGATTACATCTAATTTTTAAAAATTGTTTATAATTAATAGAGCATTATTATTCACATAAATACAAAATTTCACTTTTTAAATTTTCCATTCAAATTTAAGAAAATATCAATTATAATAAAAACTGAAAATAAAATTTCCAATTATAAATTAGAAAATATTAATTGAGTTTCAGAAAATCATATCAAAACGTCGGAAATAATAATTTTAAATTTAGAAATATCTTTACATTTAAAAATGTTTACATTTAAAAAAAATATTGCCATTCAGGAGATATTAATAACTTTTCAGTACCGCGATTCAGTAACTTCTTTTAACGATAGTCGAATTGTAAAAAAAAAGAAAATTTCAAAATTATCAGTAAAATTTTGAAACGATATTCGCTATTGTTAAAGTCAGCTGTTGTTGTTATCTAAACGACAACCATTTTTGTGTTGTTTATCCAATCGATAAAAACTTAAATTTTTAGGTTGAAATGTCGTCATACATAAATAAAAATCATGAAATAGTGAAAATATTTTGCTTTAATTAAAAAACTTTTTTATATAAATAAAAAAATTAAATAGCATATTCAATTCATTATTTCATTTTCAAATAAATAAACAGAAATATTAGTAAAAAAAATAAAGATATTAAACATAAACATAAAATCATCCTGTCAAACACGAAGTAATTTGTATTTTTCTATTCTTTGTGTTTTTCGCTTATTTTGACAGAGATGCCACTCCTTTACAATTTAAATAAATAGAAAAACAGATTTGTCGATATTAATTTAAATTCAATGAATTTAAGAAAACCTCAAATGATATTTAAGAATTGCTAACATAAAAATTGTTACATAAGTAAACGTAATTTTATGAGAATGTTATTTTTTATATATAAATTTTCACAATTTTTTTTGGATGAAAATTTGAAGTTTTTCAGAAAATAAAGATAACATTAAATTATTTTATTTAAAATGTTTGGGACTTTTCGTTTTTTGCGTTTTTCATCCCTAATTTGATTATTTATTATTATAAATTTATTCTCTATGTTTTCAAAATATGGCAATATTTTAAAAAAAAAGTTGAGAGAGCTTTTTTTTTTGGTTATTATTTTGTTACTCCATCCGACCTATATGGCCACAATGAAGAAATATTTGGCCAGTTAAAAGAAACTATACAGCCATCTCCAATTAGCACGATTTAATGCATATAGCCACTCTACACAACCATTACCTTTGCAATGGAGGTTAGGGCGAGAAGTTATGTCATATAACCGGAAACGCATGCATATAGGTATATAACCAAAATGCATGCCGATCAGCAACCACGATGACCAAAAAGCAAACACCGAAATAAATCCGAAATAATAGAAAAGAAGAAAACCAACCCAAAGAATTTGCTGAAATAATTTGGTATTAAGTTTAACAAATTGTTTACTTTTTCATTTACATTTATTATCAAGACTCAAACCGAGGTGGAGGGTATCAAAGATTCGGCACAGCCGAATTTAACACTCTTACTTGTTTTTTTCTAAGAATGTAAATAACGTGGATTGATTTGGCGATGAAACGAAACCAAACCCAATGACGATTTTGATAGCAATGACGATGATGAACCTGAAACCATAGACGATTTTGATAGCAATGACGATGATGAACCTGAAACCATAGACGATTTTGATAGCAAAGATGATGACGATGATTGCAAAGAGTTTGTTGGATCTTGTAAGTTCAGAGAATGTAAACTATTTGCCGCTTTCAAAGGCGTAGACTGAAAATTTTCTACCTAAAATGAATGTAAAAATGTTTTATCCACGTTTTCAAATTATTAAAAATATTTACAAATATTTGATCGTCGCAATTGTCTTGAATGCAGAAAATATCTGCATTTTCCAAATCAATCATATCCTCTTCCGAAATATGTGGGATATCCATTGTAGAATCAACTACATCATGGCACTTTATCTATAAAGAAAAACACATGGTCATGAACGCGGCCATTAAAATTCAACTACAGAAAAACTTACCGATGGGCATTTAAACGCGAACGAGTGGTATTGTGCAAAGTCTTTTTAGAAACATTACAAAATGCATAGTTCTTATTATTTTTATCTTTAAAAACATCAAAATTTAACTCAGAAAAATTAGTAGATTGCGGTCTGCCTGCCATTTTTACATTAAGTGTCAAATGTCAGTGCTGCCATATAAAAAAAAGAAAAATAAGTGCTTCTGTGACTTTATTTTAATTGTTCCATTTCATTTCATTTTTTACGGTAAAAACGTAAAAAATAATTTTTTACATGAATTTTTCAACTCTGGTTAAAACTCATTACAAAACTAATTTTTATATGGTTTTTGAAATTTGCTGTATCGACGATTTATTGTAGAATATTTTTTTTAAAATAATTTTTTTATTATTTATAGTTATATAATTATTACTTTATTTATTATTTATAAAATTAATAAGTCGACTTTTTAAAATTGCCTTTATCAAAGATGGTTAATATAAAAAAAAATCGGTTGGAAATTTGTAACGATATTGACAGAAAATTTTCAAACTACATTTTTGTAATTTTCATCTCACAAGCATATACTGATGAATCATGTTTTGTACCTATATTATAATAGTTACATAAAAATTAATATTTTGTCAGAGGATATCTAAAATGTTACCTCTCTTAGTAGTTTAGGCATATTTGAATTTAATTAAAAAAAAATATTTCTTGGAATCGCTATTCGGCTTGAGTTTTATTTCAAAACGTATGAATATCAATTATGGTCCACAAGTGTTCTATGGGATTTAAGTCGGGACTCTGAGGGCCCTCCAATTCTTCGACGTTATCTTCATTAAAAAAATGTTTTGCGACCTTGTTCGTGTGTTTTAGGATCATTGTCTTGTTGAAATATTAATTCCCCTTAAACTCAATTTTTCAGCACTACTGGGTAATGTTTTTAGATTTGAGCCTCTGAAAAGGTTTACATCACACCCGTTGACAACAAATATTGCTACTCCAAAATAATTCTAATTGCTAATTTTTTCTCTTCGCACAGGAACTTTTCACACCACTCCGATAGAGTCGTCTTTGTATTGTTCGGGATGAAATATTTAATTCTAACTCCTTAATTCTAACTTTTTTTGGGAAAATTGCGATATGAGCATCATATCGAACTGCGGTCTTACTTTTTCTACCACATGGCTTCTTAAAACTTTCGTTTGAGTATCTTTTTTTAACAATTCAAATAGTTTTCTTCCTCCAGATAATGAAATATATTTTAAGATAAATCTTTGTACTTCGCCCCATTTTAACGATCTTATACTATTTTAAATAATTTGACAAAGACTTCATTTTGGGTTTCTGTGGAAATGTTTTTATTTTATTTACTTGACTATTAAAACATAGGTTAATATAAAGATGATTTTTAAAAAGAAAATATTATTAAAAAATATTACAAAAATATACTTAATTTAGTCGCAAGAACAGAAATTGAAAGTAAAACATAATAATATTGGTATTTACAGTAAACATTATATACTTATCTATATCGGACTGCAAAAAATTATCTTAACACTCTTAAAAGCTTGATTAAAGGAAAATATTATTGGTACTTTATTTTGTCCGACAGTGTATGTTTTTATAGGATAAACCACGGAAGGCAAAATCACCGTTTTTAATTGGTTATTAAAAAAAATATTTAAGACCTACATAGATGCAACACAGTTTAAAATCGGGCCAATTATTAAATCAATTTGGCTAACGGCAGATTTTTGTTGGATTTTCACAAAATAAGTGGTAAACTAATAGACATAGTATTCACATACTTATACCCAAATATTTTTATATCTATAATATTAATAGGCTAGGCAATTTCTTGTGACTGATGTTTTGTTCTACCGTTTTATCCCGATTTTGACCAAACGTATATTATTTGAAAGGTATTTCTTGCAGATTCACAGATTCTTAATTTTTTTCCTTTATTTTGAGTAAATTGCATTTAAAGTTGCTACTAACACATTCATAAAATTATACAATGCTATGTGTGTGATTATTAAATTTGTTAATGTGTTTGTAATAAAAATGAGTTTAAATGGTGCGTGGTAAAGAAGAAGAAAGCATATATTTCAAAAATTCATAACTGCACTGTATTCTTAATCGGACCGGTTTCTGGCATTTCAGCCTTCATCAGCGATTTATTGAACATTGTGATAATTGTTATGTTTTAATTGAATAGATTGTTTCTATATGAAAATTTTTCCTACTTAGGGCGGCCGTGAGGTTTTGAACCGTGAACCTTCACATACACTCGTACTTGCACTTTTTGGTCAGCGCTTTAACACACTCACCTAAAGTCAGGCCTACGAGCAGTGTGGTTAGTTTTCAGTTTTCGTACCATACAGCTTTACTTTGTATTAATTTCAGAAGATACAACTCTGTCCAAACAAACAATCGTTATTTTTGAATTTTGAATATTTTTTTGCATTTATACTTCTAATTTCCACTATTCTCAGTTTTCGTAAGAGTTGTCATATGAGATGTACGGTTTTTGTACATACCTACATATGCACTTTACATATATTTGAGATGACGCTTTGAAGCGAAGAAATTTTTTGTTTGTTAGATTTATCGTCATTTTTCAGACATATTGCAATTACTACTGTAATTAATATGCAATTTTTAATTTTGTTTAAATGGTGCGTGGTAAAGAAGAAGAAAGCATATATTTCAAAAATTCATAACTGCACTGTATTCTTAATCGGACCGGTTTCTGGCATTTCAGCCTTCATCAGCGATTTATTGAACATTGTGATAATTGTTATGTTTTAATTGAATAGATTGTTTCTATATGAAAATTTTTCCTACTTAGGGCGGCCGTGAGGTTTTGAACCGTGAACCTTCACATACACTCGTACTTGCACTTTTTGGTCAGCGCTTTAACACACTCACCTAAAGTCAGGCCTACGAGCAGTGAGTTTGTTTTTTGTGTTGATTTGTGAATTAGCTATAATTGATTAGCATACCTTTGGGGTCTTTATTTAATGAAAAAATAAAATTTCCTAGAATTTGCTCTCGAATTTCGAGGGCTAGTGTACATATAAAAGCATTCAAATTTGATATGAGCACATGTACTTGAATAAATACCTATGCATTTGTGTATTTCACTTAAGTTTGTATTTACTTAGGTTCATGAATGCTTTGAAATTTTATTGAATTCTCGTCGTCATCATCTAAACGAATACCAGCTGCATTCTATTGGAATTATCTTTTAGATTCCGTAAAGTGGTTAGTTTGCAATAATGATTTTATTATCTAAAAAAAATTTATTTATTACTTAAAATTTTCCATAACCTAATAATGGAAAATTTTTCATTTTACAAGGAAAGTAATGTGGAAATATCAGATCTGATCTGATATTTTCTTTTTAGCCGTCCAATCTTCCATTAAGGGTCAAAGAGGGGATATAAAAATGTTTTTTGTTTCGATATCTGAATACCTTTCTGAGTGTACGACATGAACTATCATGCTTAAGTTTTAGTGTATTTAGGATATGGACGTATTGAGTAAATTCACCATTCATGTTAATCGCGTTTTTATTTCAATCAACAAGTAGTTTTTAATTTTTAAGGTCATACTCCTAATTTAGCTTTTTTTGGGGCAACAAATTTTCATTATTATTCATTATTATTCGTCAGGATATAATGACTTTGTACTGATGTTTGTAACTACCAGAAATATTTGACCTAGACCCTTCATTTATTATACCAGTCGACTCAGAATCACCTTCTGAATCACATTCTCAGTCGATTTAACGATGTACGTCCGTCCGTCTATTTGTCCCTGTAAATCTTTTAATCAAACAACAGCTTGCAGATATATGGCCGCTGCTATCGGCCATAGGATGAACGCTATTGAAATTGGTGAAAATCGGTTCACGTTCAGACCTAGTCCCTATGAGATCGACTTAAATTGCCATAACATCAAAATTATCATATGAATCTCGGTCAAACTGGGTTTGTGTATGTTTGTTACATCCATTTATCAGTAGTCCAAAAATAAATCCTATAGGACAATTCTTAGTCAAAGCCCCATATGAAGCTAATTCCCGATCTTCACTTAGATCTTTCAAAAAACAAAATAATTGCACAGATTTTTTTCAAATTTGGTTTGTATATATTTTTGCAAAAAATAAGTGACCTTACCAAATATGGCCAGGATCGGACCATTTTTCGACCTCTTCTTCCATATCTACCATGGTATAAGGTATCGTATAGCCGGTCTAGATCATTTTTTTTTTAGTTTTATAAGTTTTTAAATATTTTAAAATGTTAAATTAATGATAATTTTATGGAAAAAGTAAATAAATTTAGAAATATTTATCACTTACTATATGTTTAAAATCATTATTTTAACCGTTGTGTCGATCGTAGAGCCCACGGGTACATTTGCAACTTTAATTTTCCTGTATCTTCCAAACGGTTAGTCCGATTGACCTGAAATTTCATGATATCCTCAACCATACACTTTTGCATCATGTGGAAAAGTTTCATCAAGATTGGAGCAGCAGTTCAGTCGATACAGCCCAAATTCAAGTTAGTGGAATGGCGTCGACTGCTGGTGTACCCGGGTACTTGTATGAAAATTCATACAAATATATAGAAATAAATGGCAAAGTTCACTTTATATTGCTATATCTTCCAAGCGGCTGGTCCAATCTTGATGAAACTTCGTATCATAGCTTGGAAATATGTAATTGATATTGGTGTGAAATTTCAGGTCAATTGGACCAACCGTTTGGAAAATATAACCCAGTTACTAGAAAATGACCTAGCGTCAACAGCTGATGTACCCAGGTACTTCTATGAAAATTCATACAAATATATAGAAATAAATGGAAATATTTAGTTTATTTTATGGAAATTTGTTTATTTATTTATAGAAAATCATTATAATGAAAGTAAAAAATATATTTTATGAATTTTAGCAGCATCTGAGGCATTGTGGATGATCCTTCGAGTGCTCTGCGCACACAGGCTTATTACAAATTGCACATACTTTTCTCGTTTGGCGTTTTGCAATGCAAATATAGCAGTTTCCTTTTCTTTTTATGCGGCCAGAACTGTCACGTTCCTCTTCCTCTTGTGCACCAACATTCATCTTCAAGGGCATACCATATAATGCTTCCATAGCGTGTCTAGTAGAAAATATGCGCGTAATATGGCTATTGTCCGCTCTTATATCGATTTGTGGTCTGCATAACTGATCGCTGAGCTGCTGCAGAAATATCCTACGGCGGTTGGTAGATGGTTTTAGATGGGGGTTGTTTTCCATATATATAACATACGCAGCATACGCAGCTACGTCAAGCATATTATAAAAAAATGCTAAAGGCCATCTATTTGTGCGCCGTTTGGTTGAATATTCAGTCAAGCACTTATCCATATTATCCACGCCGCCTTTATGTTTGTTATAATCAAGTATGAGCAATGGTTTCCGTTTTGGACCTGCAGTTTCTGTAGTGTCGTGGCAAGTAGACAGCATCACAACAGCCTTATTTTTTTTTGGGACGTATGAGCACATCGTCATGTTGTTACAGAATCCAAATAGCGTAGACTCTGCTTCACGTCCTTTAGGATTGGCAAATGATGCTGGCACGAACATACGCCTTTTGTTGCAAGTGCCCAACAAAGCCAAACTGTTGTCCACCATCAAAGTTTTTGCTAAGTTATATGTTGTAAAGAAATTGTCGCATACCACTGTTCGCCCACTTCCACCAAAATTGTTGACAACTAAGTCCTTCACAACACGCTCACCAACGTTTCTTTCACGTTCGCCGGACGCTGCCATTCCAGTATAAATTTGACCCTGTATTGAAAAAATAAAAATTGAAAAATGAAATTTGAATTAGTCATTTAGTTTATTTGCAACAAGTTGATATAATAAAATGAATGTATGAACACTGATTTACCTGCACGGGATATGATGAAATGGCGTCGCAGACCCACCACACTTTTATCCCATATTTGGATGGTTTGGATGGAATGTACTGTGTGAAGCCAGTTCCACCACGATATGGGTATAATTGCTCATCTACGGTAACGTTTGTGCCACATATATAATACTTGCGCAGAGTGGCATTTAGCATCAGGAATACGTCTGTAATTGCAGCTGCCTTATCATTTTGTTTGCGTGCATTCCGAGTGTTTCCGTTATCAAAGCGTATGAAGCGGCTGATTGCCCAAAATCTGCGTAAGCTCATTGATGCACGAAATAATGGATGTGAAGTTGTTTTCCACAGGTCAGTGGTATGAACATAACCGGAATGACATACGCCAGCCATCAAAAGCACACCCAAATATGCACGAAATTCTACTTCAGTTATAGGCACCCATATTCGTGGTTCCGCATCTGGATGCTGCTGATTGTACGCATCAAAAGTTTGCCTTGCCTTTCTATTTGATTCTCGAATAATAACATCACATATTTCATTTGACATCATAAGATTGAAGGTTTCTGCCATTGTCAAGCCATTTGTCGATGGCACTGGTCCAGGATTGCGACTTCTTAGAACGTTGTGCGCACGTATTCGTCCAGGTATTGGTGGTATTGACGACCATACATTGCCATCTCTTGCCGTATAATAATCACCAGTTTCAAGTGGCGGTTCTTCATACTCCTCGTCTGAATCCCTCTCGTCCTCTAGGTGATACTGAATTTCCTGGACTTGTTCAGCGTCAGATGATTCACCACCAATGTCATCAATATTTCCTTCTAAGTCTTCTTGATCTACCGCTTGTTCGTGGTCACTCTCTTCGGAGTCAGAAGCCTCAACAAGTGTGCGTATATAGTCACGCTGCTCCTCATACGGTAGTGCATTCAATCGACGCGGAGCTAGCCACTCACCATCTGCCATTTTATTTTCACTTTTTATATATTTGCCGCACAAAATAAATTTTTAGGTCTTTACACTTCAAAAATCGCACATAAACTGACTTATGCATACAAACCTACTCAAAACGAAACCTGCGCAAAAAATCATGTTTCTGCCTGCAAAACTGGTTGTGCAAGGGTAGGTAGGCAAGATATTCCCAAATAACCTTTTGTTCCTGTTAGTAGACGTGTTTTCCTACACATTCCAAAAAAAAATATGTTTACATTGAACAAATATTTTATGAGTTATAATTATTCTGCGCAGGTACTAAAAATAGCACTATGAGCAAGAGCGGTTGATTTTCAGTTCAAATATAACGGAATTTTGCGAATGAAAATTCAATGTTAATTATTTTTCTTTGTAAAAAGGGATCAAATTACAAGGATTAAAAAAGAATTTGGAAATTGTTAAATTTTTATGGATTTTGGCAATTCCCATTTTTGGTAAAAATGGATTATTTAGGTACCAAATTTTTTTTTTCCCAAATTATGATAAAAGTTTTGTTAACTAGACAATATTTCCAAGAAATAAAAAAAAAAAAAAAACAGAAAATTACAAGAATCCAGGTAGTAGTTAATATTTGTATATCAAAAGCAACTATCTGCCATACAAAACGTATGAAGTACCCGGGTACATCTACTGTCGATGTGGATAAAACCCAACAGCTGCTGACACAACGGTTAAATAATCAAAATCTATGTATTTACGTAATTGAAGATATTCATCGTGACTTTGGCAAATCCAGAACAATATAACAGTTTTCTTTTTTTTATATAACTACATATCGTTAAATTCTTAAATTGTGAATTACTATACTATTGTGAATATATTTATCTAAAAGTTATCGTAAAATTAATATTACCCAATGGCATAAGCATAGTTATACAAATTTGAATTTAAAACTGACACTTACTTTGTAATCATCAACCAAAACGATGGACACACAGCACCATTAAAAAACATCTCTTGTTTTTTTTTTACTTATTTCTAAATACATATTATATACATATACATTGAATTATAAATAATCGCCCTTTTTATACCCTCCACTCCAGTGTGCAGAGGGTATATATAAGTTTGTCATTCCGTTTGTAAAAATTAGAAAACAAAATCTGGACCCCATAAAATATATATATTTGTGATCCTTATAACAAGCGGAGTTGATATAGCGATGTCCGTCTGTCCGACTGTCCGTCTGTGGAAATCACGATGACGGCATCAATCGGGCAACTAGGTTGCTCGTTGGCATAAAAAATGATTCACTGACACTGACACTGGGAAGATTACTATTTAGAATCGTCCAAATCGGTTCATCTGGTCCCGAGAATTGAACGAAGGAGTAAAAAAGTCTTGAAAAAATATGAGTTGCCTATGTTGTTCTTGCCACGATAACGTTCTCAATAGGACAGCTAGGGCGCCTGTTGTTAGTGAGAATGATTCACTAACATCATGAGAAGGTTTCTGTTTTTTAAATCGTGACAATAAGTTTCATAGGTGGCGAGAAATCACTGAAAAGGTAAAAAATATGATCTTTTCCTATATTGTTATTCTAAATTTTGTATTTTGTCATAGCTGTACTTGTTGTTTTTATGGTCGTTGTGGTAATAATATAAAAATTCACCAATATCCATATTTTTTGGTGTAATATTTAAGTTAGTTAATTAATAAAAGAAACTTTATAAAATCAATATCAATATTCTGCGATTTTTATAACATCAAAAAATGCTACAGATTGATACATACTACTGTTGCAAATATCAAAATACTATAAATAACATTCATATATTCTGTATATGTACATGTATCCATAATAAGCGCATATTAAAAATAATATAAATATAAATTATTTTATTTATACAAAATACTGCAATTTTTAGGGTTGCAAAAAATAGTATGATTTTAAGGGTTCTACTTTTAGTACATATGTACTTGCATTCAAAAGTACTAGTGAAACAATAAAATATTTACCCTGTAAAAAGTTGGTGCTTAAAAAAATTTTTTTTTGTCAGATGTCAAAAAAAGCTAAAACTCGAAAAATTTTCGAAAAAAAATTTTAATATTTAATTATAATAACATTTTTAAAACTTATTACTTAATGTCGGGCGCAGGCAAACGACATTCCCGGACTACCAAGAATTTTATGCCCGACTTATTCACATTAGGAATAATCGCGGAGCTCAGCTCAATCAAAATGCAATGATCAAGCCTCGCCCTAGGAAACATGTGTTCATGCTTTTCTTTGCACAAACGCCATTCCCAACTACCAAAAATTGTATGCACGAGCTATTCAAATCAGGAATAGCCGCGGAGCTCAACTCAATCAAAGTGCGATGATCAAGGCTCGCCCTGGGAAACATGTATTCATGCTTTTCTTAGCACAAACCGAACTTCTTATGGCACATTAAAAATAAACTAATTGAGAAGTACAATTCACCATTACGCTGTATTATGATACTTTTTTCTTATTTAACTGATCGTATCATTGTGATCGAAATAGAATTGAAATTGTGTGCAGACTTGTTTTACTTAAAAAAACTGTTTCTACAAAAACAGTCATAAATTAGCTCTTTTGCTGATCACAAAATATTCTTTTGTCGGGAGAAAATATTACCTTACCCCCGACTCTTCTTGAGAGCCTTTTTTATCCGATTTTCTGATCAGTTTCGACTTATTTTTGAGTCGTATTTAATGTAATTTTTCTACAAATCACTTTTTAAGCGTAAGCAAAAATCATTTTTTAGTCCTTTTCTAATACCGCATGTGATTAATCAGTTTTTAATCATCAAAAGTGCTCGAAGAAGACACAGTAAGGTGATTTTTGTTAAAACAATCTTCGAAATGACTGGGATATCGTATATTTTTATTTACACACATACATATCCATAGTGGCACCAGTAAGCCGAACTCTAATCGGCTTCTTATATGTGTATAGCCGAACGAAAACGAAAGTACTCATCAAAGAGTAAAGGCCTAGTTACCCACACGTTTCTCAAATGTAACTGTATCGTATCGTAACGTTAGTATAGAACGTAAAAAACGGTCCAGCATGTTGCTGTGTAAAATTAACCAAACTTTATCAGCTGTTCACAAACGTCACGTAGAATCGTAGCAAAAATCTAAAATCAACAGAAGCTAATGATACGATACGTTTAGCTTAAGTTGAGTAAGCACTTGTATGTGTTTTTCATAAGACAGGTTTAATCAGCTGATTCGCGCCGATACCGTTACGCGTCGGTAACTAGACCTTAAAAGTAAGCAACAATTTCATTTAGTCTTATGAAAGCTTTTGAACAACGCAAATGTATGTCGCATTGTCTTGTGAAATCTTACATTTTTTTTAATAGCTACTAGTAATGCCAGCAGATTTTTTCAGAAATCTCTACGCTAATGAAAAAAAACCCTTTTTTTCCCTACACCCACCTTTTTTCTCCCTACATTTTTCCCCACACTACTTTTTTAAATTTTTCAAAAAATAAAATTTTATTTTTAATTTGTAAATTTTCAATTTCAATAATGCAAAAATAACATAAAAAATAAGATAAGAATATCATAAGAATAACATAAAAACAAGTAAGAAAATTATAGTCGGTCTAGACCGACTATACGATACCCTATACCATGCGTTTAGAAACCCTATCTCTTAGGCCCAACTAACTGGACATTGAAAATAAGCAAAAACCAAATTTGAGTGGGAATTTTATTAATTTTTTTGGCTGCAGATAGGAAAAAGTTCATATCGGATGCTATATCTATAAAGGGACTAGGTCCAAAAATGGACCGATCCTGATCATGTTTGGTAAAGTCTCTTGTATTTTGCAAAAATATATACAAACAAAATTTGAGAAGAATCAGTGCAATATTTTTGTTTTTTAATAGATTTAAGTGAAGATCGGGAAGCAGCTCTATATGGGGTCAAAGGGATCATTTTTGGACTACTCATTAGTGGATGTAATGAACGCATACAAACCCAATTTGAGTAAGATCTATATGACAATTTGGATCTTATGGCAATTTATGTCGATTTCATATGGGTAATTTGTATGGGGGCTAGGTCTGAACATGGACCGATTCTCACCAATTTCAATACCGTTCATCCCATGGCCGATAAAAGCTTATATACCAAATTTCAGCAAAATATATTCATATTTGCGACCTGCAGTTTGATTACAAGCTTTACATGGACACACAGACGGACGGACGGACGGACGGACGGACGGACATTGTTAAATCAACTCAGAAAGTGATTCTGATTCGATCGGTATAATTAAAGATGGGTCTAGTTCAAATATTTTTGGTTGTTACAAACAGCAGCACAAAGTCATTATACCCAAACCACATAGTGGTATAGGGTATAACAACATAAAAAACATAATTCATCTTTTATATGGCTGGATGTGCATTTAAAATTTACGCAATTAATTAAAATGGCTTGCAAATGGGATCTTATAACGCAAACAGAATTTTGGTTCTTGGTTTTAAAAGATATTTATACCCTCCACTCCAGTGTGCAGAGGGTATATATAAGTTTGTCATTCCGTTTGTAATAATTAGAAAAAAAAATTTGGACCCCATAAAATATATATATTTGTGATCGTTATAACAACCGGAGTTGATATAGCGATGTCCGTCTGTCCGTCTGTCCGTCTGTCCGTCTGTCCGTCTGTGGAAATCACGATGACGGCATCAATCGGGCAGCTAGGATGCTCGTTGGCATAAAAAATGATTCATTAACATCCTGAAAAGTTTGCTATTAAAAATCGTCCAAATCGGTCGGTTAGGGCCCGAGATTTGAATGAAGAACTAAAAAAAGTCTTGAAAAAATATAATTTTCTATGTTGTTCTTGTCACGATCACGCCCTCAATAGGATAGCTAGGGTGATAATTTTTAGTGAGAATGATTCGCCAAATTCATGGGAAGATTTCTACTTCAAAAATCATTAAAATCGGTGGAACAGGTCCAGGTAAATCTATGAAAAATTAAAAAAAAAATGAAAAACATGATGTTTCCATATTGTTCCTGTTGTTATTCTAAATGTTGCATTGTTGTCATAGCTGGACTTGTTGTTTTTGTGGTCGTTGTGGTAATAATGTAATAAAAACAAACCCTTTGTACATTTTTTTGTGAACTCTGGTAGAAAATTTTAAAAGTTTCCATTGTTTTGGCATCACTAAAAAAATTTGTTAGATCATTTCTGTCATTGCCACGAGCCTGCATGCAAAATTTCAGATCGATTGGCTCACGGGAAAGGGGCTAAAAATCGATCCAAAATTTTGTCGACAAGCAGACACTACCAGTTAATATAAAGGCAGTAAATAAAGGGAGTAAAAGTTCACCAATAATTTAAAAAACAAATTTTTATGTATTAATTTATTTAAAGAAAAAAATAATTAAATGAAATAGTAATAATAATAAAAAAAAATAATATACAATACAAAAAAAAAGAATATATAAATAAAATAAAATAAAGATAAATGCATTCATAGCATTATAATACATATAAAAGGTCAATGTTTTCTAACCGTAACCGTAACTAGTCAGTTGTTTTTTTTTTACATGAAAATCATTTAAAACAGTTACCGAACGTAACCGGAACGTCCCAATACTTTTCATGTGAAAAAAAGGCTGACACGTTACGTAACAGTTACATGTCGCTAACTTGTTCTTTACACAGGCTACTGCTTTTGCAGCCAACTTCAAGTCTATTTATATAGTTTCGTAAGCATAACTGATAAAATTGTTTCTATTATTTTTTGCTGTAAGTAATAAATTATAAATATACTGAATTTGCAAACTAAAATGGATACATATATTGGAGGTGCTTTAATACAAAAGAGTTAACGAAACAAAATCAAAAAAAAAAACAACTCTACAACATCAACAATGGCAGTCATATGTTCTTCAAATAGAAAAAAAAACTGCAAGTGTGTTTTGTTGGCTACAAAACAAAAATAGTGTTGACAATATAACAAAATATGTAAAAGAAGTTAGTGCTATGAAATATTTTATTTTGTTTAAAAAAAAAATCGCAAAATGAAAGGCTATAATTCCATTAATAATCAAAAGGCGTTAAACTAATTTATTTATTTTTACGTTGTACTAATGCATTTTAAATAAGTAAAAGTAATTGTATATTTAAATAAAAATGCATTTGTATTATATGTTGCTGTCGTATTCGGAAAAATCAAGTAGCTGACTATACGACTACAAATGCTGCTGCCAGCAGTCGTCTATGTATTTCATTCATGATGTTGCATTTTTTTGCGAGCAATACTTACATATATTCTAAATAAAGAAATAATAGTTCTTTTCATACTGCGAAATCTATACAAATATATGTACAAATACTATATGTCAAATTTCAAATTTGCAATAATTGATACATTTTTGAAAGAAAATTGTATAATATGAAATGTCTTTAATTTATTTCATAGAAAACAATTTTTTGAGGTGCGTGGATTTTCCATATTTACTGTTTTACTATTTTCGTAATGAGGTTAAATGAGTTAAAAAGAATTTAAAATATTTGAAAATATTAGGTGAGGATCCTCAAGATGTAATATACGATCGGTCTAAAACTTTTCACTTAGAGCCACAGTTAAATTCGAAACAACAAAAACCCATATATTTTGTGCATAAAGTTTAACATTAAATGTGCTTTTCTAAAATGTCTATATATTTTTCTCATTCATTTCTGACCATCTTCAATGTAAATTTACCAAAGTTTTTTTTATTGCAATATGTACATATATAAAACTTAAAAATTTAATATTTTTTATTGTGTATTAACTTATTATTCTGCGATTTTCATTACATCACAAAATGTTACAAATTGGCACTACTGTTTCAAAAACAGAAAACTTCTAAATCAGTTGAAAACAGTTGATCTGTAAAACTGTGTGTGAAATTGTGTCAAATAAAGGTGCTATTACATGATGTGTTTTTTACATATGTACTGTCAAATTTTCCCACAACAAAAGTTGTACACATCGTGTGATACATATGAAACATTGTTTATGTACAATACATGAAGAATGTCACACGTAAATTTTTCAATTAGAACAGGTTCTATTTTTGCATGACAAACAAATGAAAATACAACACTGCTTGTGGCGAAAGAAAAACAGAGTAAATTTTTAAGATTAATATTGAAAGAAAAATAAATTGCTTAGTATTAATTAACAATTAAAAAATACATAACCTTTTTTTAACAAAAAATTTTTGTAAATTCACAAATTAAATCAGCTGTTGTTTACATTTAGAGGTTATGTCATACGGAAATACATACGCACGTGTGATAGCAAAAATTATGAATCGTATGTAAAAGACAATTTTGACAGACATGAAGAATTTCATATGGATAAAAAAAGTGACAGTACATATGTAAAAAACACTTCGTGTAATAGCACCTTAAAATTACAAATATTAATAAATATAATAATACATATATATATATTTTATTAATTTTGTTAAGAATTAGCACAAAATTGATTTTCCATTTTGCATTTCATTTATAAAGAATTCTGCCATATTTTGTTAAAGGGAAAATCCATTTTTGTTATATTAAAAAAAACAGACTTGCATTTAATTTTTCCGTGACTGCCTCAATAATTGCGTAGATGCCACCACAATATTTTTTCTAATTAAATATTAACCAATATCTAACTAGAATTATGATTTATTCTGACTAAAAAGTTCCAATTAAAAGTTATTCATCCCAATTATGAATATTCTCAAGGAATTTCTTTCTCACGGAAAATACATTTCTCGAGAAAAAAATTCCTCCAATTATAAATTCCGCGTGAACAAAAAATGATTAACTGGCATCATCGAATTTCGAAGCCACTTGCTTTGCTTATTGACAATTTATTTTCTATTTTTTGTGTGTGTTCAAACGACCCTACAATAAATGTCCCAATAAACATTTTTGTTTGCTATCAACTTGAGGTGCATTTGAGATCAAATACATTTCTCAAATCTCCAGCGTTAATTCTCAAATGCCCTCAATAGTTCGAATATAGTCTTCTCAACTTAAAAGGCACATTTTTATATGGCGATTTTCATAGTTATCAAATTGAGAAATTTGTGATTCTCAACTTGATAGCAAAGAAATATTTCCAATCGGTATCAAATGGAAGGTACGGAATTGCCATATTAAAAAATATTATACTAATTTTAGAAATGAAAACAATGTACTTATTTTAATGTTTCAATTTAAATTCATTATATATTTAACATTACTATGTACATATTTAACATTAAATGTACATATTATGTACATTTTTTAAAATCTAGAATTAAAAATAAATGAATTAATTAGTTGTACATTTTTTGAAAAATTCGACAAAAAGCAGAAATAATTAAAAATATATCAATGATTTATTTGTACTTTTTTGGCATTTTTTAATTTAATTTATTATTTATGACATATTTAAATAATATCTCAGACTTAACACAAATCGTATTCAAGTTGAAAAAATGTTTGGTCTCAAGTGGAGAAAAGTGTTGGATATCCAATTGAGAGTAAAAATGTTTCTCAAAGATTGGAAAAAATGTTAAGTCTCAACTTGATGTCAAGTTGAAAGCAAACAAGGAGAAAAATTGTTCAACCCAAGTTGAGAATTACATTTGACATCAATTTAAGAACTTAACTTTTCTCCAACATTGGAGAAATAATATTTCAATGCATACTGGGGAATGACCGAAACTAACACATAAACAGTTTTTTCCTATTTGAAAAACATATGACTGTCATTGTTGCTGTTGTAGAGTTGTTATACCCTCCACTCCAGTTTGTCATTCCGTTTGTAATAATTAGAAAAAAAATTTTGGACCCCATAAAATTTATATATTTGTGATCCTTATAACAACCGGAGTTGATATAGCGATGTCCGTCTGTCCGTCTGTGGAAATCACGATGACGGCATCAATCCGGCAGCTAGGGTACTCGTTGACATAAAAATGATTCACTAACATCATGAGAAGTTTGCTATTTAAAATCGTCCAAATCGGTCGATTAGGGCCCGAGATTTGAATGAAGAACTAAAAAAGTCTTGCAAAAAAAAATAATTTTCTATGTTGTTCTTGTCACGATCACGCCCTCAATAGTGCAGCTACAGTGATCATTTTTAGTGAGAATGATTCACCAAATTCATGGAAAGATTTCTACTTCAAAAATCATTAAAATCGGTGGAACAGGTCCAGGGAAATCTCTGAAAAAGTAAAAAAAAAATGAAAAACATGATATTTCTATATTTTTCTTGTTGTTATTCTAAATTTTGCATTGTTTTCATAGCTGGACTTGTTGTTTTTGTGGTCGTTATGGTAATAATATAACAAAAACAAACCCTTTGTACATTTTTTTATCAACTCTGGTAGAAAAATTTAAAAGTTTCCATTGTTTTGGCATCACTAAAAAAATATGTTAGATCATTTCTGTCATTGCCACAAGCCTGCCTGCAAAATTTCAGATCGATTGGGTCACGGGAAAGTGGTTAAAATCGATCCAAAATTTTTTCGACAAGCAGACACTACGAGTTAATACAAAGGGAGTAAAAATTCACCAACATCTAAAGCAAATAATGCTAAAATACCTAGTTGTTAATAAAAAAAACAATTGGGCAATTCACAATGGGTAATGTATCGTTGTATCTCTTGTATCGTGTATCACTTTACAATAGTGTAAAATTGTTGTTGGTAATTTTCACTGAAAAATCTGATACACGATCCAACTTCATTTGCTATGTTTTGTAAATGTTGTATATTGTATCATAACATATCAGTTCCAAGTGAATGCCAGTTTTTATGAAAAAGAAAAAACAAATACATAGAATATTATCAGCATAAATAATTATAAAATAAAATAT
Organism: Cordilura impudica; assembly: GCA_963682025.1. NCBI lineage: Eukaryota > Metazoa > Arthropoda > Insecta > Diptera > Scathophagidae > Cordilura > Cordilura impudica. Next base: position 206,774,907 of record OY821517.1, on the reverse strand, counting down.
GGCAAACAATGCAAATAACGCAAATACATCGATAAGTTTATTTATATAAAAATTAATGTTTATATTTTTAGTATGTATTTTCTCTTTCAGTACCAACCAAAACATTTAACATTATTTTTTTTTCATTATAAATTAAAATGCAAGAGGTACGTAACTAAAACTCCAGGGTATATCTCACGACCAAAAAGCAAACACTGACAAGTGTTTTCTCTTATACAAAATAGCAGAAGCGACGAAGCGATCTTTCCTCGTTGGATCGAAAATTACTAAAGAAAGCGTTTTACAATATGAAAATACAACTGAGTGTTCACAACAAATGATTGTATTGTGTATTTCAGTACAACATACAATATACAACACCTGTTGTGAATTGCCCAAATGTAAATTTAGCAAAAAAATTTATGTATTAATTTATTTAAAGAGAAAAACACAAAAATAACGTTTGATGTTGTATTTTTTGTGTGTAATATTTAAATATACATACATACACATATTAAATAATACAAATAATGTACATATATTATATATATGTATGTATGTATATTGATAGTAAAATTCTGCAGTATTTTGTTGTGGGGAAAATACATTTCTTTTGTATTAACAGAGTGTCACTTCATTTTGCTCAGCGTGACTATGCCACAGTAGATGCCGCCATAATTTTTGTTTGTTCTAATTAGCTTTGCAATAGTTATTTCTATTTTAACATGAATGTTAATATTTTCAACTAGATATCATACAGAACAATGTTAAGAGTATACACGGGTTGGTCTTTTATTTCATACGTTTTTTCATTATTCTTTTACAAATATGAACATAAGTTTGGCATATTACCCACCAATCTCACATCACACTGCAAGTTCGAAAAACTCAATACACTCACATTTTTTTTTACTAATACACACACATTTTCCGCAGTGGTCACACTAATGGCACCAAATTTTTCGTGCGAATAGTGGCAGACACTAACGATGATTAATGTTACCCTGTTATAAATTTAATGCAAATTTACTGGATCCTGTAAAATTGTAATTAAAGTTTTAACTTGTTAAATCTATTATAATGATTTATTTTTTGAAATGCGCATACAAAAACGTTTGTTAATTATAGAGCATAAATATTATTAACTATTATTAAAATAATACTAATAATAATAAATGTAAACATTTTCCCTCAAACATGTGCCTGTATAATAAACTTAGTAACTCTACTTAAAATAAAATAAGAGAGAGAAGTACACAAATTTTTTCAAGTTTACGCTTCGACAACATTTTAAAAATGAGATTGCAGTCAGATGTTTGAGCATAAAATTTAATGGCGATGGATTCGACTAATTCGAACAATTTTTCGTTGATAATACGTACACAACGATTTTACAATTTCAGTGTGATGTGAGATTGGGGGGTTAACTTTTTGTTGTCTTTACAAAATAGAGTTACCGAGTTCGTCAATGAGTTTTTTGCTTACAAAACAGTTCTACATAGTTATATAGAATTATTATTCTGCTTTACCTATAAAATATCTGATTGCGATTACATCTAATTTTTAAAAATTGTTTATAATTAATAAAGCATTATTATTCACATAAATACAAAATTTCACTTTTTAAATTTTCCATTCAAATTTAAGAAAATATCAATTATAATAAAAACTGAAAATAAAATTTCCAATTATAAATTAGAAAATATTAATTGAGTTTCAGAAAATCATATCAAAACGTCGGAAATAATAATTTTAAATTTAGAAATATCTTTACATTTAAAAATGTTTACATTTAAAAAAAAATATTGCCATTCAGGAGATATTAATAACTTTTCAGTACCGCGATTCAGTAACTTCTTTTAACGATAGTCGAATTGTAAAAAAAAAAAAAAATTGCAAAATTATCAGTAAAATTTTGAAACGATATTCGCTATTGTTAAAGTCAGCTGTTGTTGTTATCTAAACGACAACCATTTTTGTGTTGTTTATCCAATCGATAAAAACTTAAATTTTTAGGTTGAAATGTCGTCATACATAAATTAAAATCATGAAATAGTGAAAATATTTTGCTTTAATTAAAAAACTTTTTTATATAAATAAAAAAATTAAATAGCATATTCAATTCATTATTTCATTTTCAAATAAATAAACAGAAATATTAGTAAAAAAAATAAAGATATTAAACATAAACATAAAATCATCCTGTCAAACACGAAGTAATTTGTTTTTTTTCTATTCTTTGTGTTTTTCGCTTATTTTGACAGAGATGCCACTCCTTTACAATTTAAATAAATAGAAAAACAGATTTGTCGATATTAATTTAAATTCAATGAATTTAAGAAAACCTCAAATGATATTTAAGAATTGCTAACATAAAAATTGTTACATAAGTAAACGTAATTTTATGAGAATGTTATTTTTTATATATAAATTTTCACAATTTTTTTTGGATGAAATTTTGATGAAGTTTTTCAGAAAATAAAGATAACATTAAATTATTTTATTTAAAATGTTTGGGATTTTTCGTTTTTTGCGTTTTTCATCCCTAATTTGATTATTTATTATTATAAATTTATTCTCTATGTTTTCAAAATATGGCAATATTTTAAAAAAAAGTTGAGAGAGCTTTTTTTTTTGGTTATTATTTTGTTACTCCATCCGACCTATATGGCCACAATGAAGAAATATTTGGCCAGTTAAAAGAAACTATACAGCCATCTCCAATTAGCACGATTTAATGCATATAGCCACTCTACACAACCATTACCTTTGCAATGGAGGTTAGGGCGAGCTATTTAATTAGCAAAAACTAAATTAAACGAGAAGTTATGTCATATAACCGGAAACGCATGCATATAGGTGTATAACCAAAATGCATGCCGATCAGCAACCACGATGACCAAAAAACAAACACCGAAATAAATCCGAAATAATAGAAAAGAAGAAAACCAACCCAAAGAATTTGCTGAAATAATTTGGTATTAAGTTTAACAAATTGTTTACTTTTTCATTTACATTTATTATCAAGACTCAAAGCGAGGTGGAGGGTATCAAAGATTCGGCACAGCCGAATTTAACACTCTTACTTGTTTTTGTAAGACATTGGTTATTAGCGTGTATACTTAGATCTGACTTATCGCAATTTAATATGTTTTCACAAGCCTTGCATCTGCATTTAAAGTTATCATCTTTGACCTGTTCCATCCCATTAGCTTCTCGTCTCTCAACTAACTTGAGTAAAACCTTTGTTTTCTGTATTTCTTTGATGTGTTTTTAGCATCATCGAAAAACGAATCGGATATTTTTCTAAAATTAATTATTTTTAAATTTATAATATTTTAATGTTCTTTTTATTTACAAACTTACTTAATAAAATCGAAGAGATCTACAAAGATGGCGTACTTATGTATAAAAAAGATGCATAAAACAAGTAAACTGCACAAATAAGTGTTTTTTACTTGTCATTGTTATTAAAGAAGCCACATAGTTACTTCCTCCATATTATAGAGTTATTACCAGACTTAAAAAAGGTATATATTTTTAAGTTTAAAATTGGAAAATATATAATATTAAGTTGTTAAAAAAAAAATCTGCAAAAAATCCCTACAATTCGACAAAAGTAAGAAATGTTTTGCATGAAACACATAGACGCAAATTCATTTCACGATGCGTTACAAACGGAATGACAAACTGATGTAATGAGATCTGAAAAATAAAACTGATTAACGCTAGTGCTTTTAAAATATAAGACATGTACAAATATTCCGAAAAAGATCCGATATTAAAAAATATATCTTGTTTACTATTTTTTATTGACTTTAAAATTGTTAAACGTATGTAAATGCTGAAAATTCAGAGTATTTGTTGTAATAATTTAGTAATAAGTTGATCAAATTGTTTACATTTTCAAATATTTTATTTACATTTGTTAAAAATAGTGCAAGAAAACCTAGGTGGAGGGTAACAAAGATTCGGCATAGCCGAATTTAACACTCTTACTTGTTATTTATTTTATTCTCCAAACGACAATATTAACTGACCATTTTTTTTATATAATTGTCTCCGATTTGAGGAATTTATAAAAAAAACCGTTGCAACAAATATTGAGGTTGCCTACAACATTTAGGTGAAACTTCATATCTGCTGGTTGCAGCACCTAAATATGGAATGTTACAACACCAAATTTAACCAATGCTTTACATGGTCCTTCCGAACCGTCGGGAAACGCAGAATTGACACCACTGGAAATTGCAGAGACAATATCATAATGAGATAGTCTATTTGTTAATTTCTCATACTCTCAAATGTTAGCTATCATCGGTCGCGGTTAAAGAACACGGGTGTTTGTAGTTCATATATATAAATTGAATCAACTGATATCAATCGAAAAAGAACGATTCAAAGAAAATTTTTTTTGATTTATAAAAAAAAAACTGAGGAAAAAGCTACGGGAAGAATTATATAAATAAGTAAATAAGTGCATTAACAAATAATAAAAGACCGGGAAAAATTAGTCAAAACTATTAAAAGTGCAAAAAAGTCTGTAAAAAAATTGCCAAAACAAGGAACAAAAGAAAATATATATACATGTACATGCATATATACATTAAATAAGATACATATTGACAAAACACAAATTCATGTACATGCATATATACATGAAATAAGATACATATTGACAAAACACAAATTCAAGAAAATAACATAAAAAGTGTAAAAGAACAGTTTTGAGTAAACTCCCGTTAGATTTTTATACCCTATACCACTATGTGGTTTGGGTATAATGACTTTGTGCTGCTGTTTGTAACAACCAAAAATATTTGACCTAGACCCATCTTTAATTATACCGATCGAATCAGAATCACTTTCTGAGTTGATTTAACAATGTCCGTCCGTCCGTCCGTCCGTCCGTCCGTCCGTCCGTCCGTCTGTGTGTCCATGTAAAGCTTGTAATCAAACTGCAGGTCGCAAATATGAATATATTTTGATGAAATTTGGTATATAAGCTTTTATCGGCCATGTGATGAACGCTATTGAAATTGGTGAGAATCGGTCCATGTTCAGACCTAGCCCCCATACAAATTACCCATATGAAATCGACATAAATTGCCATAAGATCCAAATTGTCATATAGATCTTACTCAAATTGGGTTTGTATGCGTTCATTACATCCACTAATGAGTAGTCGAAAAATGATCCCTTTGACCCCATATAGAACTGCTTCCCGATCTTCACTTAAATCTATTAAAAAACAAAAATATTGCACTGATTCTTCTCAAATTTTGTTTGTACATATTTTTGCAAAATACAAGAGACTTTACCAAACATGATCAGGATCGGTCCATTTTTGGACCTAGTCCCTTTATAGATATAACATCCGATATGAACTTTTTCATATCTGCAGCCAAAAAAATTAATAAAAATCCCACTCAAATTTGGTTTATGCTTATTTTCTATATCGAAGTAGTTGGACCGAAAGATAGGGTCTCTAAACCATGGTATAGGGTATCATATAGTCGGTCTAGACCGACTATAATTTTCTTACTTGTTTGTATTCTGGTTGAACACAAAATTTAGAAAACAAACGGAAAATTGACAAAACACAAATTCAAGAAAAGAACATAAAAAATGTAAAAGATCGGTTATGGAAAACTCCCGTTAAAATTTTACGTATTCTGGTATCATAAAATTTACATAAAGCAAAAAAAATAATCAAATTTTCAAAGGAAAATATTTCATTAAAATTTGTTTCGTGGTGAATTCTAACAACTATTATATAAAAGTTAAATTCGTAAAAGAGAAATCAAAAAAAAAAAAGAGTAAAGAGAATAAAAAAGCTTCGCCTCAGTCGGTTTAAAAATAAAATTACACTCGTTAAACCGCGTACTCGTAACCGAACAACTACATATTCCACGTAAGGGTCAATATTCTTGACTTAAGGCCTAGTTAACCACACGTTGGTAAAATGTATCAGTACCGTAAATGTAATGTTGGCATTTAGTGCAATTATGGAACGTAAAAAACGAACCAGCATGTTGCTGTGTAAAACTAACCAAACTTTATCCGCTGTTCACAAATGTCACGTATAAACGTAGCACAAATTTATTTTTAACAGATTGAGATGTTCCGGTTACGTGACAGTTGAGTTCGGTAACTGCTCTAAATGATATTCATGTAACAGAAAAAAAAACAGCTGACACGTTTGGTTACGGTTACGTGTGGCTAACTAGGCCTTTAAGAACAACGTACACATACCTCATCTCAAATTAAGAGAAAAATTTTAAGTGTTGATCGGCATCACTCTCTTATACATACGTAGACAAGAAGAAAAGGAGAAAAAAGGGGAAAAACATTACACCAATATTGAAAGAGAAAAATATTCACGCTAAAAAAAGTGCACTGTAGTATGGAGGGTTTTGCCATTTAGTAACATAGAGTCCCATCTTAACCCTTACCAACTTATCATAAATTACATGGGAAATATAATTTTTATACTTTCAACCATCAAAACTTGTCCAAAATAACTCAAAATGAAATAAAAAAAAAAATAATTTTCTTTAGTCTTCAAAATATTTTTTCACACAAAAGTTAAAAACGAAGGAAAATAAATTAAACAAAAAATTTTTCCGAAAATTAATTTACAACAAAAGAAAATCAACCATTTTCTTAAAGCTGCATAATTTTTCCACAAAAATTAACAATAAAGGAACTTCAACAAATTTTCTTTAAACAAAAAAACAAAATTTTTTTTCCCAAAATTAATTTACAATAAAAGCAAATCAACCATTTTCTTAAAGCTGCAAAATTTTTTTCACAAAAATTAAAAAAGGAAATTCAACAAATTTTCTTTACACAAAAAATTTTTCCCAAAATTAATTTACCATAAAAGAAAATCAACCATTTTCTTAAACTGCAAAATTTTTCCACAAAAATTAACAATAAAGGAAATTCAACAATTTTTCTTTAAACAAAAAAAAAATTTCACAATTAAAAAAAATCAAAGAGATCCAACAATTTTCTTAAAAGCAGCAGCTTTTTCCGAAATAAAAAATTTTAAAGAAAATCAACAATTTTCTTTAAACTACAAAACTTTTTCACAAATAAAATTAAAGCTGAAGAAAAATCAACAATTTTTTTCTTTAAATGCAAAATTTTTTTTTCACAACACAAAAAATATCAAGGAAATCCATCAATTTTCTTAAACATAAAAATTTTTTTTCGCAAAGAATTTAAATAAAAGAAAATCGACAATTTTTTTTAACAGCAAAATTTTTTCAAAACTTATAATTCCCAACTATCAACAACTTAAATTTATAATTCTCAGTTCCCACTATTTAATCTCCAGTTTTCGTGCTTTGTTATATTGTATAGTAACAACAAGACGGCTGAAAAGCAGAAGCCAAAATCTCCTCGGAAACATTTTGCTCATATTTAAATATTAAATTAGATAAAATTTACCCAAAATCAACTCGCCAGATCATAATTAGAACCGTATGCCCCCTAACGATTATTTAATCCTTACTATAAAATAATCAGAATCATCATGAATTCAAATGATAGTGATAACGGCAGAGGGAATAGAACCCAATCATTCGTTCAGGATAAATTTATGTTCTATTGCGATCATTTACTCACATTCTGCTCAGGGTTCAGTAATGTAGACATTCACGACCAAACTGATTCAACGATAGAGACGAAATTAAACGTTCTTGAGAAGAGATGGAAAACATTGGAAAGTTCATACGAAAATCTAATGCTTCCTTCATGCGATACGGAAATCTTTGAAGGCAGTTACGAAAAGTGGCCATAATTCCGTGATATGTTCACGGCCGTGTATATCAATGGTACAAATTGCCCACCAGTAGTGCAACTTTTCCACTTACGGAACAAGATTTCTCGTGAAGCAGGAACAATAGTGAAAAGATATCCTCTATGCAATAACAGTTTTGAACTTGCTTGGAATTCGTTCAAGGCAAGTTATGAAAATAAAAGAGTTTTAGTTGATCACCAACTATAAACGCTATTCAACATCCCAATAGCAGTCTCAGAGGAAAGTAAACACTGCAAAGCATTCACTCTACAGTGTGTAATATTTTGCTGAATCCCTTACCGAAAATCACAGGTTGAAATAGTTGGGCAAGTTCAAACGGCAACCAAGAAATGTGAAATTGTTCTACACTCCAAAAGATGCAACTTAAAATTTTCCATAAGCACTATTGTTTTACCAAAGGCTACAAAATATATTCCCTCCATCCCGTTTGATGTTGTATATCCACCTGAATTAGTCGAGCTCGACCTTGCGGATCCGAATTTCAACAAATCTTCACAGATCGATTTGATTCTCGGAAACGATTCTGAAAGATACATAAATATAGAGGGAATAAAAAAAAAATCTTTTGTCAAGCTTCGGCATGCAATACCATATTCGGTTGGGTTCTCAGCGGTCCAATAACGGGGTAGGCCATTCACTCATTCACCACATCCGTAATTCCTTCCGAGACTTATGTCATCAACGATCTTCTTCGAAAATTTTGGGAACAAGAAGAGCTTCCCTCGACCGCCTCGTTTTCAATTGAGGACCAATATTGGGAGGAATTATATCAGAAGACTACTACGTGAGATTCAAATGGGAGGTAAGTCATCAGGCTCCCATTCAAAAAAGAATTTCCTAATACAAAATATCTTGGCCTCTCCCGAATATTGGCTTTGGGCCAGTACTCTCGAATGAAGCAGACCATGACTAAAGAGTCTGAGCTCTTAGAGCAACATAATGTAGTGTTCGAAGAGTATCGCACACTCGATCATATGGAAAGGACATCGTATAGTGATATAGTGTCCGAAAATAAATATTTTTCATTTTATTTGCCTCATGCGGTTATTCGTCCTGAGCAAAACCACCAATGTCAGAGTTTTATTTAACGCATCACGTAAAACGAAATCAGGTTTCTCTTTAAACGGCGTTTTATGCACTGGACCCACACTTCAACGGGATCTTATTACTGTTATTCTCAATTGGCTAAAATATCGTTTTGTATTCAGCAGCGACATACAAAAAATGTATCGCCAAATATCAGTTCATCCAAAAGACAGACACTTTCAACGAATTCCTTTCCACAGTCATCCCAACGGCCTTTTCAAGGACTACACCCTGAATACAGTCACCTTTGGAGTCAACTGTGCACCTTTTTTGGCAATTAGAACTCTTCTTCAACTCGCATCTGACTCCGAATCAGAATTCCCTAAAGCAGCAGCAATATTACGCACAGAAACATATGTTTATGACATATTATCTGGCGGCTATACTTTACAAGAAGCGCTGAAATCACAATCAGAATTAATTTCAACTGCAAAATTAGCAGGATTTCTTTTAAAAAAATTCACTGCTAACAATTCCCAACTTCTGTCTCACCTCCCACCAGAGGATCTGTGTGACTCAAATTTCATCTTGTTTCACGAAACCAGCACTACGAAAACTTTAGGAATCAAGTGGAACGCACTAACAGATTCCTTCAGTTATTCTTTTGTCCCAATATCTCAATCCTCTGTCGTTACTAAACGCATAATTTTGTCAGCAGTTGTCAAATTGTTTGACCCTGCGGGGTGGCTAACTCCGGTCATTATTAGGGCAAAAATGCTAATGCAACAATTATGGTTGGAGGGCCTTGATTGGGATGAAAATGTAGGTCCTGACTCTCTCGCAAAATGGAACAACATACTTTCAGAATTGTCACAAGTGGAAGCCATTAATATCCCAGGATCGATTCACTATAATCCCTCAGATTTAACTCAGACTCATGGGTTCTCAGGTGCTTCTAAAGGAACATATTTTACGGCAGTTTACAACAGATGACAAAGTGAAAACTCAGGAACATTTTCTAATTTTCTGGTAGCAAAAAGCAAAGTAGCTACTTTGCAAACTATTTGTTTACCTTGGGTGGAACTCAATGGTATGGCTCTACTTGCCAAGTTAGTTAATTACGTTGTCACTTCGCTAAATTTCGACAGATCTGAAGTCATATTATAGACTAATTCTTCAATCGTATTAGGGTGGTTGTCCAAACCACTTGCTACCAGGGAAACGTATGTGGCCAATCGTACATCTGACATTCACCGACTAGTACCAAATGCAAAATGGCGACATGTTCCTACACGCGATAATCCCGCGGATCTGGGCACGCGTGGCAGCATTTCTCAAAACCTCGCAGGTAACATATTATGGTGGCATGGCACATTATGGCTAATTAACTCTCCAGCCCAATGCCCTTTAAGAAATCCCTTAATTACACCAACAAGGCACTGCGAGTGTTAAGCTACGTGTTTCGATTCTTCAGTAGATGTATTCGTAATATCCGACCGCATTTAGACAAATATACGTTAAATATTGCCCAAAAGGAAGTGAAGTTTATTAAATCCCGGTAGATAGGTCTTGCTCAAAAATCCTTTTATTGCGGCGAATATCAAGCACTTTTAGATTCACAATCAATAGCTCAAAATCATTAAATCCCTTTATTGATGCAAATAGAGTTATGCGTGTTAATGGCCGTTTGTCAGAATCCTCAATACCCTACAATGAACGATACCCGGTAATATTACCTGGCAACTCTCGACTCTGCCAACTATATCTCCCTCATCTACACAATTTTTTATATCATGCAGAATGCAATTAAATGTGTAGAATGACACAAACCGAATTCTATATATCGCTTAAAACCTCGAGTCAAGAAAATTATTCGACAATGCAAAAATTGCATAATATTTAAACACAAACAGTGTTCACAAATTATGGCTCCATTACCTTCGCAAAGATGTATTCTCTCGGTGCAATTTCACAAGACCGGCATAGACTTTGCAGGTCCGTTTGACCTTAAAACCTCCACAATACGAAACGCTCCTTATGTAAAAGGCTACGTCAGTGTTTTCATGTGCTTCAGCACTAAGGCTATCCATCTTTAAGCTTGCTCCGACTTGTACACTGTGGCCTTCCCTGCTGAGGCGGAGGCTCACAGAATTGTCTCTGACAACGGACGCAATTTTCTTGGTACCAGCAGAGAACTAAGCCGTGAATTTACTTGTTTCATAAAATCGGCTTCAAGTTATATTTCCTGTAGTAAAGCTCAGTGACTATGACCAACAAGCTCATTAACCTTCCTCTATTAATAATAATTCACAAACCAATCAACTTAATCATTATTCTATCAACTAGTACTAATGAAATCCCTCTTCTTTTTTTCTATTTGGTTTCTTTTCTTGCAATTTATTTTCTTCTACTGTAGAAACTACAATCGTCGGCCTCGCGATCCAGAAGTTCACCAATGCATGGTGTGCAAAAGATACCACTCGCTACGGTTTTGCCAGCGATTTTTAAAGATGAATTCTAAGGAACGAAACCAGGTTATTCGACGATACCACTATTGTGAAAATTGTCTTGGCAGAAGCAACGCCTTAAGAGCTTACCAGTCGACGAATTTATGCCACAAATGTGATAGATATCAACAAACCTTACTGCATCCGACCCGTAGCAGCAATGACCTACGCAGCACCATCAATCATCGACAACATAACAGGCAAGCCAACAGCAGCCGGCGCAACAACAACAACACCAGGCAAGCCAGCGGCAGCAGGCGCAATAATCACAACACCAGGCAAGCCAACAGCAGCAGGCGCAACAGCAACACCACCCGGCGAACCACCAGCAACAACCCCATCAGGCGAACATACACAAACACCTCCAGCAGACGTAACAACAGTAGCAACAACAGTCACGAAGCTCCCTAATAGCAGCATCCATTTGCTAGCATCCAATGGGACCATGCGATCCCAGATCCTCAAGTAATTTCGGAAGCCATCCGATCCCTCGCACAAGTGCTTTGTGTGAAACCCCATTAACGCAAATCAAAGCGGTGGGGCGGCATGTTTAAAATCAATATTTTAAATAATTAAAATCTATGTATTTACGTAATTGTAGATATACATCGTGACTTTGGCAAATCCAAAACATTATAACAGTTTTCTTTTTTTTTATATATAACTACATATCGTTAACTTCTTAAGTTGTGAATTGCTATACTATTGTGAATTACTATACTATTGTGAATATATTTATCTAAAAGTTATCGTAAAATTAATATTATCCAATAATATAAGCATAAGCATAGTTATACCAATTTGAATTTAAAACTGGCACTTACTTTGTAATCATCAACCAATACGGTGAGCACACACACCCTTAAAAAACATATCTTGTCTTTTTTACTTATTTCTAAATAAATAATATTATCTGTGACCTTCTCCGAGAAAAGGGACCTAGTGAAAATTAAGTTTTGAGAAAAAAAACGCATTTAAAGTTTCTACACCCTTTTAGGTACCAGAATCCACCGTTTTTGGCACAACCCGTTTTTTGACACACTTGGTCCCTTTTCTCGGAGAAGGTCACATATACATATATGTACATTGAATTATAAATAATCGCCCTTTTTATTTATTTTATTCTCCAAACCGACAATATTTACTGCCCATTTTTTTTTTATATATTTGTCTCCGATTTGAGGAATTTATAAAAAACAATTAAGAATGTTAAATTCGGCTGTGCCGAATCTTCGATACCCTCCACCTCGGTTTGATTACTGATGATAAATGTAAACAAAATATTGGAAAAATATGCATGCATTTCCTATATGCATGCGTTTCCGGTTATAACTTCTCGTTTAATTTAGTTTTTGCTAATTAAATAGCTCGGCCTAACCTCCATTGCAAAGGTAATGGTTGTGTAGGGTGGCTATATGCATTAAATCGTGCTTTTTTGCCTTTTAACTTGCCAAATATTTCTTCATTGCGGCCATATAGGTCGGATGGAGTAACAAAATAATAACCGAAAAAAGCTCTCTCAACTTTTTTCTCAAAACAATATTGCCATATTTGGAAAACATAGAGAATAAATTTATAATAATAAATAATTAAATTAGGGATGCCAAACGCAAAATAATTTGTTATCTTTATTTTCTGAAGAACTTCAAATTTTCATCCAAAAAAAATTGTGAAAATTTATATATAAATAACATTCTCATCAAATTGCGTTTATTTATGTAACAGTTTTTATGTTCGCAATTCATAAATATCATTTGACATTTTCTAAAATTCATTGAATTTAAATTAATGTTTTCTGTAGTGTGATTCTGTAAATTTCAACGATCCGACAATCGCAAAATATATCGACAGCTATTGTTGTTTGCAATAAGGATTAAGTGATTCACTAAGTACATACATCTTAACGACAGTCGACAAATCTATTTTTCTATTTATTTAAATTGTAAACGAGTGGCATCTCTGTCAAAATAAGCGAAAAACACAAAGAATAGAAAAAACAAATTACTTCGTGTTTGACAGGATGATTTTATGTTTATGTTTAATATCTTTATTTTGTTTACTAATATTTCTGTTTATTTATTTGAATATGAAATAATGAATTGAATATGCTATTTAATTTTTTTATTTATATAAAAAAGTTTTTTAATAAAAGCAAAATATTTTCACTATTTTATGATTTTTATTTATGTATGACGACATTTCAACCTAAAAATTTAAGTTTTTATCGATTGAATAAACAACACAAAAATGGTTGTCGTTTAGATAACAACAACAGCTGAGTTTAACAATAGCGAATATCGTTTAAAAATTTTACTGATAATTTTGCTATTTTTTTTTAACGATTCGACTATGGTTAAAAGAAGTTACAGAATCGCGGTACTGAAAAGCTATTAATTTCTCCTGAATGTCAATATTTTTTTAAAATGTAAAAATTTTTTAAATGTAAACATAGGTATTTGGTGTTTTTTTTTTGTAATTTCAATTTGTGTTTAACGAATAAAATTTATATATTAAAGATGCAATTGATGTCTTCTAAATTTAAAATTATAATTTCCAACGTTTTGATATGATTTTCTGAAATTCAATTACTTGTATTTTTTATAATTGGAAATTTTTAATTCCAGTTTTTAGAATTGATATTTTCTTAAATTTGAATGGAAAATTTAAAAAGTGCAATTTTGTATATATGTGAATAATAATGCTTTAGTAATTATAAACAAGCACCCTTACTGCCCGATTGATGCCGTCATCGTGATTTCCACAGACGGACAGACGGACAGACGGACAGACGGATATCGCTATATCAACTCCGGTTGTTATAAGGATCACAAATATATATATTTTATGCCTTCCAAAATTTTTTTTCTAATTATTACAAACGGAATGACAAACTTATATATACCCTCTGCACACTGGGGTGGAGGGTATAATTAATATGTGTATAAAGTGAATTAGGGGGAATCCCGCGTTTGGATGTTTTTTACCTGGCACATGTTCAGTTGGATATATATATATACATATACATATATATATATATATACCACTATGTGGTCAGGGCATAATGACTTTGTGTTGATGTTTGTAACTTTGTGCTGATGTTTGTAAAAGATGGGTCTATATGACCCAGACCCAACTTTTATTATACCGTCCGATTTAGCGATCTCCGTTTGTCCGTCTGTCAAGGTATCCTTGTAAATCTCGAAATCAAACTACAGGTCGCATATATGAATATATTTTGATGAAATTTGGTACATCGGCCATAGCATGAACGCTATTGAAATTGGTGAAAATCGGTTCTTGCTCAGACCTAGTCCCCATACGAATGACCCCTATTAAATCGACTTAAATTGCCATATCCAAACTATCATATAGATCTCGGTCAAATTGGGTTCGTGTGTATTTATTACATCCACTAACCAGTAGTCCAGAAATAAACCTTATAGGACGATTCTTAGTCATAGCACCCATATAAAGCTGCTTCCCGATCTTCACTTACATATATCTATCAAAAAACAAAAACATTGTACAGATTTTGGTCAAATTTGGTTTTTATATGTGTTTGCAAAAAAATGGCTTACCAAATATGGTCAGCATCGGTTCATTTTGCAACCGAACTTTTCATATTCAAAGGTAATAAAATTAACAACAATACAAAAATGCCACTCAAATTTGGTATATGCTAATTTTCTGTATCCAATTTGTTGGACCTAAGATAAAGAGTCTCTAAACCCATTGTATAAGGCATCGGTCTAGACCGACTATAATTTTCTTACTTGTTTTTCTTTGGTGTTTAGTTGCTTTGATTTGAGCACTCCGGATTGTTGGTAAAATCGAGCAAAAGACAATGAAATGTATTAACGATTACAGAAAAATATAATTTAGTACACGAATATTTATAACAACATTTTTCTGCTCAAACATTATCACAAAAATATGGTGTTTGGAAACAAACAGTTTATGACTTAGTGAAAAATAAAAACAAAATATTAAAATATTGTCCAAAAATATTGGTTTCCAATATCGAAAAACTTTAAAAAGTGCACTAGTCGATTTTGCGATATACGAATAGTTCCGTCAAGAACGTTTTAAAGGGGCTCCAATTTCCAATATATAGATAAAAGGAAACACTAAATTCTTCCATTCAAAACTACATATAAGTTTAGGATATTAGTATTCTCGTGGCTGGTTACATAAGTTTAAAAAACGACATGGAATTCAGAAATTAAGGCTGGAGGAGAAAAAGCATCTGTCGATTATATATCTGCCACAATTTTTGTGAATGAATTGGAGGAATGCATATCAAAGGAAAATCTTACAAGGCACAAATCACCAATGGAGGTGGTTCCCTGAAAACAGTTTGGGTTGCCATTATAAACATTTTTCTGATGGCCATAAAAATTCAAAGGAGAGAATTACCGTATTGGTTGGCGCCAATGCTGCTGGTACACGCTCAAAATGTTGTTGTTAAGTAAGTATTTACACGAAATTAAGCCGATGAATATGGAGCTTCAACCGCCACTATCGCGAAACCCAAACCAAAAGATAGTCACATAATATCAATAATGCCTTGTGGGTTATTTCAAATGCATGGCAGCAGTTACTTTAACCGCTTTGAAAAACGACCGGAATAACCTGCTATGTCCACAAAGCGATCGTGATTTTTGTACAATTTTGTACAAAATTAAATAAAAGCTATTTTATTTTAAAATATACATATTGTTGTCTTACTGCAGATATGGATGCTCTCGATCACGTAACATCAGTGGTAAATATGGCGGACAACTTGACCATTAAGTATGTAGAAACTTGCCTTAACTGTGATAAAGATGAACATTTCTTTTCCGATTTTATCTGATGAAGAACTTATACCTTTGAGAAATCATATTGATGAACCTGAGATAGAAATGAGCTCTCAAAAATATGATGAAAACTTCACTGTAAGATGCCATAAACGTATCCAGCACCCTACTAGACTTTTTTGAAAATGCAGCCTTTTCGAACACGAGATAAAATTCAAATCTACCATGTCCAAGAGAAGCTTTTAGTAGAAAATATATAAGTTAAGAAAATAAACAAACCATATTAAATGATTTTTTAAAGTGATTACATTAGTAATAATTATAAATTTGTTACTATTTTATCTGGTAAGTGTGTATATTGATTAAATAAAAGAAACTTTTATATAAAACAAGTAAAAAAGTTTACCTTAATTAACCGGAAAAATTGATTATCCAGAACTCTTTCGTTCCCGACCATCCCGGATAATCGATGTTCGACTGTATATACACTATGATACAATATTCTACTCAGGTAACAGTCAGCTATTGTGTATTACTTTTGTTATTGTTTGTCATGAGAAATTAAGCCACGCGGTTGTTACTTGTCCGATATTGAAAAAGGCTAAATACTGCTTTTCAGGAAGATGGTGTTAGTTTTTTTGCGAAATCGAACCGATATTAAACCGTTCAGATAACGTAGTCTGATATTTTTTAAAGCGCACTTCCAATCTTTTAGTACGAAGTAAACGCAAGATTGTCACAAACGACAGCAAATCAACGAACTACCAAGCAAATAGCTTAAGAATGTAATTCGCCGTCAAAAATAAAGAATGCGCAATGATTACTGGCTCGTATAAAAATCACGTTTGCTCTTTGCTATAAATAGTATGAGTACGGACTCGAATAAGGTAAGTAAATTTTTGCAATTTATAGTCAACATATTTTGGAAACATTTTTTTTTCAGACAATTTTTGCCGATGAGAAACAGTTTAGCTTAGACGGTCCGGATCATACTGGAGGAATTTACGGAAGAACCACGATATTATTCCGAAAAAATTTTTAGGGGTGAGTCTCTAATATTTGGGGTGCATTATGTGTCAATGGTACGGTAGAGTTAGCTTCCATGAGTACCAAAATGAATTCGACAGAATGCACAACTCCCCTCCAGATAATTCTTAAACCCTGTTTGAACAAAATAATGCAGCAAATGTGATTTATTAAAGCGTGGAAGGCAATCACAAATGATGTTCGTTTGAAACTTGTAAATAAATGGCACAACGAATGTCCAACATTGGTTTATATATATATATATATATATGTATGTGCGTCTGAGAATTAAAGTTTTGAGAATCTTAACCCTGGATGGCCAATGTTAATCGTTTCGATTGACATTAATAGTTTCGATTGACATTAATAGTTTTTCCTAGCTAAGACTGAAGAAGGGCAGCAAGTGATTGCATTAAAAAATCAATCAAAAAATTATTGTATATTTCTTCTTCATTAACTTTTAAAAATTTGGCGCACTACCGGTTCCACAGAATCGATAAGTTTATAAGTTAACTTCACAATTCGTATTGATAATATTCCTATGATTTAAGGTTGATTATTTCAAAAAAATTCTTCTGATAAAACAACTAATTTTTTTGTTTTATTGAAAACTGTTACAGCTAAAATAATATTTCCGAAATGAAAAAAATTGCTTACCGTCATTTTCAAATATTACGCAGAAACGTCTGTATAGTGTTGAATGTGTTTTTCGCTCTCATGTAAAGTTTATACTTTAAGATAATTATTCTGCCAAAACTCGATAGATATGGATTTATATGTATACACAATCAATAAACCACAAATCCGTCTCAAAAATTGTGCAAATATGTATCTCTTTTAAGCGGTTAACCCTATTATCCGGAATACTTCCAGGGCCGATCATTCCGTATAATCGAGGTTCGACTGTACTATAATTTCAATACGAAAACATTAAATTTTGCTTTTTTATACTAATTTTTGATAGTAAGTATATAAGAAAAAACATTGTAATCACTGTACTTCTTACTAGTGAGGTATATTCATATAGTTGGGTGCAATTTGCTATTTCTTTTGGTATGAATATATCTACAAAATTCGAATACATAATTCTACTTTTCCTTCTGTTCACGAAACACTTCTCCAAACCCCCCACAAGTTCTATTTTATTTAGAGCTAGAAGTAGATAGCAAGTAAGTAACTACTCGTATGAACCAAACAAAAACTTAGTGGTTCTCATTCTATGGACACTCACTACAAACAATCTTGGCTGGTCCGTTGCTTTCACTGCTATTCATTTTCTACATCTTTGTTATGTTGCTCAGTTTGTTACCAGTACGAACTAGAAGCAATCATACATATATATTTATATATATATATATATATAAATAAGTACATTGGTATGTATATCTTAGCAGACCTTTTCCTATCATATCAGTGTGGTACACTGATATATTAACTTTAAAATTTTAGAATCGCCAACATACAGTAACCCATACCAACCAACATCACTATTTTCTTACTAAAATGTACTTGTGCTAATGCTGAACCAAATCATCATCTCACATATTCATGTTGTTGTTAGTTGGACACACAATCCCACTACGTAAGCCATAGAAACGAATTCCGTAGCCAAACACATCGTCCATCCAATTTTTGCCAATACATTAATATGTAGTATGAATGTTTGTAGGAATAAAGTTTACGCTACAGATATAGCAGCATTTATAGACCCCACAAAGACACAAAAAACAAAGTGTCACCCCTACCAACGCCCTACTCCGCAACCCTACATCCCTCAGACAAACGTTCTCATTTTAATTCACATTTCGCAAGTCGTATGCAAACAACATTTCGCAACGACAGACCAGAGTTCCTTTTATTTGGTCTTCGTTTCATCTTCATGTATACAAGTCCTTACAATGCTCCTTCGTACATTTGAAACTAAATCTAAGGCTGAAATTGTACGTAAATGTTTCTATGGTTTACTACGGAGTAACATACATACATACGAGTACGTACACAGTTATTTATGTTCTAATGAATGTTCATGTGAATACAAGGATGGATAGAAGGATATTTTAAACATACATGAGTGCTTCAACATTTGTGTATGAATGTTTGTGTATGTGTATATATGTGTGTGTAAATCTCCGTTTCGTTTCAAATTCACAGACACAGGCAGAGTGGTCAGCTATGGAAATTATCGATCGACTTGGCTTTAGGGTCATGTGGAAGGGGTAACTTGAAGAGTGTTTTTTATTTTGGAAAATGGTGGAATGACGAAGGCAGCGAACTGATAAGCTATGGGTGGGGAGAGCTGTGATGTGATGGTGTTCTCAACATTTGAAGAACACTAAACGACTTTGGTCTATTGCTACAAGTGAAGCAACCTGTCAGACGGCCTATGTTCTGAGAATGAGGGAGTATATGATTGAGCAGATGAACAAATAAACAGTGAACGAAGGTGAAGGTGGACGTCCATATGAAAAGAAAAAATAAAACTAAGCACATGCATTGAAGAAGTAGATTGAATTTCAGCTAAACGACAAGCACGTTAACGACAACAAAACCTAGGAGATGGCCAAAAGGAATTGCAGGTTTTCGGTATGTGCATTTGTGTGACTGAATGATTTTGATATATTTGGGGTTTTTTTTTGTTCTGTGCTAGCAGTCTAAACGAACGTTACGAATCTAAGTTGAATTGTGTTGTGATGTGCCTTGGCCAAGTTGTTCATTTTATTCAGTTTTGTGTGTTTTACTTAGCGTTCTCCGGAAATCGTCGTCATAGTCGTCGTCAACCCTACCAACATGCAATCATATAGTCGGCTTTCCCATTCAAGAGTCATCTACCAACTCTACCTTACATGCGTCCAATATTTTGAACCCTCTATTCATTACTCCGGTTATTCGGATAATGCTATTATTGTATGTATGAGTCAGTGTGTTTATACATGACGATATGTAAGGATGAACGAAAATACTAATGCGACGTCAGATGGATGGTATTGCTGCCATCTTCTATAGTTGTGTGTTGTTATCGAAGAGGGGTCAGGCTAAGAGAGGGATGGTACTTAAGTAATTTTGAATACGAAAAACAACGTTATGGATACAATTTGGTACAGCTCCGTTAAGTTGAAATTCGCTGTTTCCGACAGCTTGGTTTAGACATGTTCTCAAGTCGAATGCTTATCGTGTGTTTGGCTGTCTATACATGACTATGTGTGTGAGTGTATAGTTAGATTTACATGCAGATGGACATGAAATAAATGTGTGCCACCATCACCTACAATTCCTGCCACTTGTCACAAGTAGTAGAAAAATACCAAAGAAGCAATGCCAACGAAGCACAAACCGTCTAATATCCATTTGACCGTCAGCTGTTATTATTGCTCTTTGAAAACTGTTTATGAATGTGGGAGCTACCAAGTGCATCTTTACGGACTATTTCGCTATTGTATGGTGGAGATGCGAGCGTTCGTTATTCAGTTTCAGATTTATTCAAAATATCATATCCCTTTAATACTCATATCATTCTTTGAATGACCAATACAATGATTTTTCATATCGTTTAATATTCTCAATAAATACTTAACAATTCCTAAATCTCTGCCTTAAAACTTAACTTAGTAATTTCCCTGTCCAATAAGAATAAAAAAATGTTTTTAATCAATCTAGAGTTACTATACGTAATACCTAAAGTACATCGGGTAGAAAAAATTGGCCTATATGGCTTAGTATGAAATATGATATGAAATATGGCTTCACATGTTCTCGGCGAAATATATTCTGTTATAAAAAATCATGCATTCAAGATTTTGAAAACAAAATAATAATTTTCTGTTGCAGATTTTAGCTCGATTGGACGTGCACTTTCTATATAGCTATTAATTAACTGAGTTGACGTCAGATGCGTTCTGCATAAGTCGTGGATGTATAATTTTGACATGCAACTACGCATCCGAATGACATCTGAGTGGTTAGCCGGAACTGAAAGAGCTGAAAAGTCGATCAAAAACAAAAGTGATGTTTACTCATTCCTAGACTGAGTATGCAGTTGTACCTTGTTGTTGAAACCACATAGCTTGCAGCCCAATTCAGCAATTTCCGCTACAGAGACGAACATATAATGGTCACCTGTTCGGCATTGATGGCTCATTCGACACATCTTCAGCCACTGCGAGATTTTCCGGTGCCTCTTCTGCCACGTGTTCCAGCCTCTTCGAGGAGAGCGGCTTAATGTCTTATTGTTTGAATACTTGGCGTAGGAAAATATATAGAATCTTCTTATAAGGTGATACATTTTGGACCACCTTTTTTATTCAACAAATTCTACCAGGAACACACATAGACTGTTTACGTAGAAGCTCAGTTGTTGTCGGTACGTCTTTATTCGTTGAAGGAATTAATGTTTCGCAATCTGTAATATGCAACTCTAGCTTTATGTACGTGCGTTTTCGTCGCCGAATTTCGAAACATTGGAGGCTAAGCCCATGTTTTTTGCATTTGGGAGTTATCATATTGTGCTTTTATTAGATTTATAAGCTTTTAGGGTAAGCCTTTATTTGAAACTGCATTCCACATTCTTTTTCCAAATTGATAAATGCCGTGTTAAGTTACATTCATTACAGTGTTCTATTATCAGATGTAGGCCATTTATTTGATGTATACATTAACGGTTTGAGCAAAAACTGCTTGTTCCTTCCTAAAACGTTTATCTAAATTGTTAAGCATGCGATTTAATATGTGTAAGTTTGTTGAATATTTCATATTCTGCTGGTGTCGAAGCGATTCCTCTTCAGTTACAACATAGTTTTAGAATTACTTTTTTGGAATCTTTACCTTCGAGTCTGCTGGAAGAGTTTCCGTCTCTCAGATTAATTTATTTATAGACATTAATATAGTTGCTGTGATGTGTGGATCGGACCTACATATTTCGGTAGATACATTATATCTTGCTAAAGCTAGGCCTTTCTCAAGTTGCTCAATGGCGGTTATGGTTTTATTTAGACAAGATGGTTAGATTTGTGGGCTTCAAATCAGCTATCACTAGATAATGGTCGGTAGGTACCTCTCCGCTTATTTACAGTTATACCAAGGACCATATATAACGAGGAGTTGCAAACTGAATATTTGAAGCATGAAAACTGAGAGGACAATAAGACAATAACGGAGGAGCGTGGTGCTGGAACAAAATCTTGTCCCATAAATACGGTCATTTTGTCTTCCTCCTAAAGTTACGACCAAAAATTTTCGATATTTGAAATTTATGTTATGCACACACAACACACACATTGAAACTCATTCATACTCATAATTGCCTTCACTCACTGCTTGCTTGTGGAAAAAGCTGATTAATAAATAAATTAAAAACAAAAATTTTATTTATGAATAGTTAATATATAATTGTATGTAAAAGAAATAAACTTAAAAAGTTATGTTATTGTATTAAAAATAAAATATTTTTAAAAAAGCAGTAAGAAAAAATAAATCTCTTTGATTTTATTTGGGGCCCTTAGAAGGGCTCTTTGAATTTGATTTAATAATTTTAATACAGTAGTTGACATTAAAAAATTATGTCATTGTCGTTAAAAAAATACCAATAAAAAAATATAAAGATTAATAAATAATAATAAAAAAATACAAATTTTATTAACAAATAGTAAAATTACAATTTTTCTATTATTAAATTTTACTTATTTTACTTATTTTTAAATTTTCTATTTTGCACCAACCGTTGTCTTCTTTTTAAAATAAGACTATCAGCTAATGTTTTTGAGTTTTTCTACACCAAAACAGTTATATAAAAATCTAAAAGCGCTCCCCGATGTAGTATGGATGGATCGTTTCCATGGAACCATACAGAACTCCGATGTAGTCATACTCTGTTCAATTATAGTAATTATTGTCCGCCTCATGTTTATTATGTCATCCTTTTTGGTGAAGAACTGCTTATAAATCGAAAATAATTTTTTGGAGAGGTCTTCGTAATATTTCGATGCCACTAAAATTTTCTCCTCATTATAAGCCTTGTTTTGTGCGAATGTTGGCGCTGATCCTGCTGGTCATTTTGCCATATCCAAATATTTTTCACATTTGATTTTCTTCACAAATTTTTAAAAAATCACATATCCCGTGTAATATGGTAGCGTTTCGAACTCATTGCTAGTCATTCCAAGTTCCGGATTAATAGCAACGGTATCATTGTCATTGGCCGCTACATCCGTGGATAACTCATTATTAAGATTTATTATATAATTAAAATAAAATAATAATACAATTATGAAGATCCAAAGTGTTACAATTTATTTGGTGTCCATTTTTGAAGTGACTAAAATATTTTTATTTTTACAAAACACATTTCACAAATAATATTTGATCAAATTCATAATGCTGAGTAACAAAGTCGTTTTATACAAGTATAAAAACATATATAACAATAAGATTATTTCTTAATATTGGGTATTGATCAGATAACTCCTTTGATTCGTCGTTGGCCTTCGTCCATTCCAGCATAATGTTCTCGTCTTCCTCACAATTTTGGTTCGCTGAGTTATATTTGAACGTTATTATTTTCATAGAAATCCGTCGCGCTAGAATGTATAACAGCTCATTGATCGAAGGGTGACCGGTTGAACCACCCTTCGAACGTATATTACAGAAGAAATTTTCTAGCACATTCTAGTTAAATTTCCCAACCAAAATAAAATTTGTTCTGTTATAATTTCTGAACAAATGTCAGCTTAAATCGAGAAACCCCTCAATGTAAGATAGAACCATTTAATACATTTGTTTCTCGTATAGTAAAGTTTCTTCCTTTATTCCAGTATTAAAACACGATTGAATTTGTTTATGTTCTCTTCAGCAACTTAGCGAGACTGTCTTTTTATTTATTATTCTCTATACATAAAACTACCTAAAATATAACATACTAACTTAAGCTAGCGTGAGAACCAATGACAATTTGCTTACATTGCACATTGTCATAAAGAACTTTGAAGTGCGATTCAGTATAGAATTCAAGGTATTCTATTGCATGTCTGGGGTATGGCAATAGACGCTGCTTGAACACACTACACTCGATTGGCCGCCAAATCTGAATGTTTCCAAGTATTGAATAAAGTCAAGAATGAAATCAGTTTTTTCGCTTTCATTCCTGTTATATGGCCTTCTGTCTGGATTTTGTTCAATAACTTTTTGGCATTTAGGATATCAGACGTTTGATTGCTTGACGTATATATTGAAAATCATTATTGCAAATTCAATTCCTTCCTTGTCCCTGTCATGTGTACTATAGCATTTAGAAGCTTCGCCTTAAGCTTCATTACTTGTAGGTGTAGAGCTTTTATATTCCGTTGCGCAGCCACCATATGCTTTTGGTGCATTTTTTGCTCTCAAGCAAACTTTTCCTCCCAACCGATTTTTCTACTTCCTTCATTGTCTTCACTTTATGTGGCAGTTGCCTTAGCAATTTCAGCTTGGCGTGAGTAAACTTCGAATTCCTCTAGAGTCATATCAGTTTCATCCATTTTCCTTTTGCTATATGTACGCTGAACCGGTTCGGTGTGATGTTCTGTTTCCATCTCTATTCCAGAGGATTTTCTCACTTCAGCCGCTTTGTTCCAACTTCATTATTGTCAAAATGAAAATGGGAAAGCAAAGAACCGCATATCCTTCTGCTTGTTCCTGCAATCCAAATAAACACATTTTCTCTTAATTCCTTTCATTTGTTGAGTTTCCTCGGTAATATCGGGCGTATCCGAAATGGGTGCTGCTCCTTTCTTTAGATGTTTCAATCCCACACATTCCGGAGCGAAATGGAGGTTGCATACACGGTCTTGTATGTTGGGATTGAAGGAATTGTCCAACTTTAAATTCCTCTTCCATAAAGCCAACATTGCTGCATCCTTGATTGGAAAAGAAAATAAAATTGTGTTTCCAGACACAGCACAATTCTTTACGCATTTAACCATATTTTACCAAATATTTTTCTCTTATTGGAATAAAAGTAAATTTATAAAGAAATTTTGTAACTCACCAAATAAAAATTAATGTAATGCTAATATTTTTTTTTAAATTCACTTTATTTTAATTTTTGAGTTGTTCTTAATATTTTAACAATTTTTTTTTCATACTAAAAATTATCAAACAAGTAAAATTTTTGTAATATTTTTTCAATTCGTTTTCATACACTTCCCGCACAACGAAATAATTTTGAGAAAATGTTTTTTTATACCCTCCACACGTCAGTGGCAGAGGGTATATATAGGTTTGTCATTCCGTTTGTAACGCATCGAAAAACTAATTTCCGACCCCATAAAGTACATATATTCTTGATCCTTATCACAGCTCGAGTCGATATAGCGATATCCGTCTGTCCGTCTGTCTGTTGAAATCACGCTCATTCACAAAAAAAAAAAAAGCCATCTAACTGGATAGCGCTACAATAATATCATTTGCCATAATTCCCAGCAGGTTGGTATTGAAAATTGTCTAAATCAGGCATCATCGTGATTAGATACGAGCAAAAATATGTAGATACCTCTAAAAAAAAACATAAAACCCAGTGTGTTTGTTGTAACAGTTTAGTGGTTGAACATTATAATTGTACAACAACATAAAAAAATGCCACAAAAAAATTATGCATATACATATATTAACAATACCAAGAACACAATAACATAGCTCATGTTAGTAGTATTGCCACATATTTTTTTATCGTTATCACGTTATAATAAAAAAAAAATCGCCAAAAATGAAAACTAAAAATTAAAAATGGAAAATGAAAAATGGAAAATGAAAATGGAGAATGGAAAATGGAAAATGAAAACCAGAAAATGTAAAATGTAAAATGTAATATGTAAATTGTAAAATGTAAAATGTAAAATGTAAAATGTAAAATGTAAAATGTAAAATGTAAAATGTAAAATGTAAAATGTAAAATGTAAAATGTAAAATGTAAAATGTAAAATGTAAAATGTAAAATGTAAAATGTAAAATGTAAAATGTAAAATGTAAAATGTAAAATGTAAAATGTAAAATGTAAAATGTAAATGTAAAATGTAAAATGTAAAATGTAAAATGTAAAATGTAAAATGTAAAATGTAAAATGTAAATTGTAAAATGTAAAATGTAAAATGTAAAATGTAAAATGTTAAATGTAAAATGTAAAATGTTAAATGTAAAATGCAAAATGTAAAATGTAAAATGTAACAAGTAAAATGTAAAATGTAAAATGTAAAATGTAAAATGTAAAATGTAAAATGTAAAATGTAAAATGTAAAATGTAAAATGTAAAATGTAAAATGTAAAATGTAAAATGTAAAATGTAAAATGTAAAATGTAAAATGTAAAATGTAAAATGTAAAATGTAAAATGTAAAATGTAAAATGTAAAATGTAAAATGTAAAATGTAAAATGTAAAATGTAAAATGTAAAATGTAAAATGTAAAATGTAAAATGCAAAATATAAAATGTAAAATGTAAAATGTAAAATGTAAAATGTAAAATGTAAAATGTAAAATGTAAAATGTAAAATGTAAAATGTAAAATGTAAAATGTAAAATGTAAAATGTAAAATGTAAAATGTAAAATGTAAAATGTAAAATGTAAAATGTAAAATGTAAAATGTAAAATGTAAAATGTAAAATGTAAAATGTAAAATGTAAAATGTAAAATGTAAAATGTAAAATGTAAAATGTAAAATGTAAAATGTAAAATGTAAAATGTAAAATGTAAAATGTAAAATGTAAAATGTAAAATGTAAAATGTAAAATGTAAAATGTAAAATGTAAAATGTAAAATGTAAAATGTAAAATGTAAAATGTAAAATGTAAAATGTAAAATGTAAAATGTAAAATGTAAAATGTAAAATGTAAAATGTAAAATGTAAAATGTAAAATGTAAAATGTAAAATGTAAAATGTAAAATGTAAAATGTAAAATGTAAAATGTAAAACGAAAAATGTAAAATGTAAAATGTAAATGTAAATGTAAAATGTAAAATGTAAAATGTAAAATGTAGAATGTAAAATGTAAAATGAAAAATGGAATATGGAAAATGAAAAAAGAAAATTGAAAAATAAAAAATTAAAAATGGAAAATGAAAATTGAAAATTGAAAAATGAAAAATGGAAAATGGTAAGTGGAAAATGGAAAACGAGAACTGAAATATGAAAAATGGAAAATAGAAAATGAAAAATGGAGAATGGAAAATGAAAAATGGAAAATGAAAAACGGAAAATGAAAAATGAAGAACGGAAAATAAAAAATGAAAAATGGAGGATGGGAAATGAAAATTGAAAAATGAAAAATGGAAAATGAAAATTGAAAATTGAAAATTGAAAATTGAAAATTGAAAATTGAAAGTTGAAAAATGAAAAATGAAAATTGAAAAATGAAAAATGGAAAATGGTAAGTGGAAAATGGAAAACGAGAACTGAAATATGAAAAATGGAAAATGAAAAATGGAAAATGAAAATTGCAAAATGAAAAATGGAAAAAGAAAATTGAAAAATGCAAAATGGAAAATGGAGAATGAAATTGAAAAATGAAAAATGAAAATTGGAAAATGAAAAATGATAAATGGAAAATGGAAATTGAAAAATTAAAAGTGAAAAATGGAAAATGGAAAATGAAACATGGAAAATGGAAAATGAAAAATGAAAATTGAAAAATGAAAAATGAAAAATGGAAAATGAAAATTGAAAATTGAAAAATTAGAAATGGAAAATGGAAAATGAAAAATGGAAAATGAAATATGAAAAATGTAAATTGAAAAATGGAAAATGAGAATTGAAAAATGGAAAATAGAAAATTAAAAATGAAAATGGAAAATGAAAATTGAAAAATGAAAAATGGAAAAGGGAAAATGAAAAACGAATAACGAAAAATGAAAATTGAAAAATGAAAAATGGAAAATGAAAAATGAAAATTGAAGAATTAAAAATGGAAATTGCAAAATGAAAAATGGAACATGAAAATTGAAAAATGAAAAATGAAAAATTAACAAGTAAGAGTGTTAAATTCGGCTGTGCCGAATCTTTGATACCCTCCACCTCGCTTTGAGTCTTGATAATAAATGTAAATGAAAAAGTAAACAATTTGTTAAACTTAATACCAAATTATTTCAGCAAATTCTTTGGGTTGGTTTTCTTCTTTTCTATTATTTCGGATTTATTTCGGTGTTTGTTTTTTGGTCATCGTGGTTGCTGATCGGCATGCATTTTGGTTATACACCTATATGCATGCGTTTCCGGTTATATGACATAACTTCTCGTTTAATTTAGTTTTTGCTAATTAAATAGCTCGCCCTAACCTCCATTGCAAAGGTAATGGTTGTGTAGAGTGGCTATATGCATTAAATCGTGCTAATTGGAGATGGCTGTATAGTTTCTTTTAACTGGCCAAATATTTCTTCATTGTGGCCATATAGGTCGGATGGAGTAACAAAATAATAACCAAAAAAAAAGCTCTCTCAACTTTTTTTTAAAATATTGCCATATTTTGAAAACATAGAGAATAAATTTATAATAATAAATAATCAAATTAGGGATGAAAAACGCAAAAAACGAAAAATCCCAAACATTTTAAATAAAATAATTTAATGTTATCTTTATTTTCTGAAAAACTTCATCAAAATTTCATCCAAAAAAAATTGTGAAAATTTATATATAAAAAATAACATTCTCATAAAATTACGTTTACTTATGTAACAATTTTTATGTTAGCAATTCTTAAATATCATTTGAGGTTTTCTTAAATTCATTGAATTTAAATTAATATCGACAAATCTGTTTTTCTATTTATTTAAATTGTAAAGGAGTGGCATCTCTGTCAAAATAAGCGAAAAACACAAAGAATAGAAAAAAAACAAATTACTTCGTGTTTGACAGGATGATTTTATGTTTATGTTTAATATCTTTATTTTTTTTACTAATATTTCTGTTTATTTATTTGAAAATGAAATAATGAATTGAATATGCTATTTAATTTTTTTATTTATATAAAAAAGTTTTTTAATTAAAGCAAAATATTTTCACTATTTCATGATTTTAATTTATGTATGACGACATTTCAACCTAAAAATTTAAGTTTTTATCGATTGGATAAACAACACAAAAATGGTTGTCGTTTAGATAACAACAACAGCTGACTTTAACAATAGCGAATATCGTTTCAAAATTTTACTGATAATTTTGCAATTTTTTTTTTTTTTTACAATTCGACTATCGTTAAAAGAAGTTACTGAATCGCGGTACTGAAAAGTTATTAATATCTCCTGAATGGCAATATTTTTTTTTAAATGTAAACATTTTTAAATGTAAAGATATTTCTAAATTTAAAATTATTATTTCCGACGTTTTGATATGATTTTCTGAAACTCAATTAATATTTTCTAATTTATAATTGGAAATTTTATTTTCAGTTTTTATTACAATTGATATTTTCTTAAATTTGAATGGAAAATTTAAAAAGTGAAATTTTGTATTTATGTGAATAATAATGCTTTATTAATTATAAACAATTTTTAAAAATTAGATGTAATCGCAATCAGATATTTTATAGGTAAAGCAGAATAATAATTCTATATAACTATGTAGAACTGTTTTGTAAGCAAAAAACTCATTGACGAACTCGGTAACTCTATTTTGTAAAGACAACAAAAAGTTAACCCCCCAATCTCACATCACACTGAAATTGTAAAATCGTTGTGTACGTATTATCAACGAAAAATTGTTCGAATTAGTCGAATCCATCGCCATTAAATTTTATGCTCAAACATCTGACTGCAATCTCATTTTTAAAATGTTGTCGAAGCGTAAACTTGAAAAAATTTGTGTACTTCTCTCTCTTATTTTATTTTAAGTAGAGTTACTAAGTTTATTATACAGGCACATGTTTGAGGGAAAATGTTTACATTTATTATTATTAGTATTATTTTAATAATAGTTAATAATATTTATGCTCTATAATTAACAAACGTTTTTGTATGCGCATTTCAAAAAATAAATCATTATAATAGATTTAACAAGTTAAAACTTTAATTACAATTTTACAGGATCCAGTAAATTTGCATTAAATTTATAACAGGGTAACATTAATCATCGTTAGTGTCTGCCACTATTCGCACGAAAAATTTGGTGCCATTAGTGTGACCACTGCGGAAAATGTGTGTGTATTAGTAAAAAAAAATGTGAGTGTATTGAGTTTTTCGAACTTGCAGTGTGATGTGAGATTGGTGGGTAATATGCCAAACTTATGTTCATATTTGTAAAAGAATAATGAAAAAACGTATGAAATAAAAGACCAACCCGTGTATACTCTTAACATTGTTCTGTATGATATCTAGTTGAAAATATTAACATTCATGTTAAAATAGAAATAACTATTGCAAAGCTAATTAGAACAAACAAAAATTATGGCGGCATCTACTGTGGCATAGTCACGCTGAGCAAAATGAAGTGACACTCTGTTAATACAAAAGAAATGTATTTTCCCCACAACAAAATACTGCAGAATTTTATGTAAATAAAATAACCGATTTATTTCTAACATGCAGTTACTATCAATATACATACATACATATATATAATATATGTACATTATTTGTATTATTTAATATGTGTATGTATGTATATTTAAATATTACACACAAAAAATACAACATCAAACGTTATTTTTGTGTTTTTCTCTTTAAATAAATTAATACATAAATTTTTTTGCTAAATTTACATTTGGGCAATTCACAACAGGTGTTGTATATTGTATGTTGTACTGAAATACACAATACAATCATTTGTTGTGAACACTCAGTTGTATTTTCATATTGTAAAACGCTTTCTTTAGTAATTTTCGATCCAACGAGGAAAGATCGCTTCGTCGCTTCTGCTA
This sequence comes from Cordilura impudica, assembly GCA_963682025.1. Lineage (NCBI taxonomy): Eukaryota > Metazoa > Arthropoda > Insecta > Diptera > Scathophagidae > Cordilura > Cordilura impudica. The sequence continues at coordinate 206,743,871 of OY821517.1, read as the reverse complement.
TTTTGTATAAGAGAAAACACTTGTCAGTGTTTGCTTTTTGGTCGTGAGATATACCCTGGAGTTTTAGTTACGTACCTCTTGCATTTTAATTTATAATGAAAAAAAAATAATGTTAAATGTTTTGGTTGGTACTGAAAGAGAAAATACATACTAAAAATATAAACATTAATTTTTATATAAATAAACTTATCGATGTATTTGCGTTATTTGCATTGTTTGCCATATTTTATTTTATAATTATTTATGCTGATAATATTCTATGTATTTGTTTTTTCTTTTTCATAAAAACTGGCATTCACTTGGAACTGATATGTTATGATACAATATACAACATTTACAAAACAGAGCAAATGAAGTTGGATCGTGTATCAGATTTTTCAGTGAAAATTACCAACAACAATTTTACACTATTGTAAAGTGATACACGATACAAGAGATACAACGATACATTACCCATTGTGAATTGCCCAATTGTTTTTTTTATTAACAACTAGGTATTTTAGCATTATTTGCTTTAGATGTTGGTGAATTTTTACTCCCTTTGTATTAACTCGTAGTGTCTGCTTGTCGAAAAAATTTTGGATCGATTTTAACCACTTTCCCGTGACCCAATCGATCTGAAATTTTGCAGGCAGGCTTGTGGCAATGACAGAAATGATCTAACATATTTTTTTAGTGATGCCAAAACAATGGAAACTTTTAAATTTTTCTACCAGAGTTGATAAAAAAATGTACAAAGGGTTTGTTTTTGTTATATTATTACCATAACGACCACAAAAACAACAAGTCCAGCTATGAAAACAATGCAAAATTTAGAATAACAACAAGAAAAATATAGAAATATCATGTTTTTCATTTTTTTTTTACTTTTTCAGAGATTTCCCTGGACCTGTTCCACCGATTTTAATGATTTTTGAAGTAGAAATCTTTCCATGAATTTGGTGAATCATTCTCACTAAAAATGATCACTGTAGCTGCACTATTGAGGGCGTGATCGTGACAAGAACAACATAGAAAATTATTTTTTTTTGCAAGACTTTTTTAGTTCTTCATTCAAATCTCGGGCCCTAATCGACCGATTTGGACGATTTTAAATAGCAAACTTCTCATGATGTTAGTGAATCATTTTTATGTCAACGAGTACCCTAGCTGCCGGATTGATGCCGTCATCGTGATTTCCACAGACGGACAGACGGACATCGCTATATCAACTCCGGTTGTTATAAGGATCACAAATATATAAATTTTATGGGGTCCAAAATTTTTTTTCTAATTATTACAAACGGAATGACAAACTGGAGTGGAGGGTATAACAACTCTACAACAGCAACAATGACAGTCATATGTTTTTCAAATAGGAAAAAACTGTTTATGTGTTAGTTTCGGTCATTCCCCAGTATGCATTGAAATATTATTTCTCCAATGTTGGAGAAAAGTTAAGTTCTTAAATTGATGTCAAATGTAATTCTCAACTTGGGTTGAACAATTTTTCTCCTTGTTTGCTTTCAACTTGACATCAAGTTGAGACTTAACATTTTTTCCAATCTTTGAGAAACATTTTTACTCTCAATTGGATATCCAACACTTTTCTCCACTTGAGACCAAACATTTTTTCAACTTGAATACGATTTGTGTTAAGTCTGAGATATTATTTAAATATGTCATAAATAATAAATTAAATTAAAAAATGCCAAAAAAAGTACAAATAAATCATTGATATATTTTTAATTATTTCTGCTTTTTGTCGAATTTTTCAAAAAATGTACAACTAATTAATTCATTTATTTTTAATTCTAGATTTTAAAAAATGTACATAATATGTACATTTAATGTTAAATATGTACATAGTAATGTTAAATATATAATGAATTTAAATTGAAACATTAAAATAAGTACATTGTTTTCATTTCTAAAATTAGTATAATATTTTTTAATATGGCAATTCCGTACCTTCCATTTGATACCGATTGGAAATATTTCTTTGCTATCAAGTTGAGAATCACAAATTTCTCAATTTGATAACTATGAAAATCGCCATATAAAAATGTGCCTTTTAAGTTGAGAAGACTATATTCGAACTATTGAGGGCATTTGAGAATTAACGCTGGAGATTTGAGAAATGTATTTGATCTCAAATGCACCTCAAGTTGATAGCAAACAAAAATGTTTATTGGGACATTTATTGTAGGGTCGTTTGAACACACACAAAAAATAGAAAATAAATTGTCAATAAGCAAAGCAAGTGGCTTCGAAATTCGATGATGCCAGTTAATCATTTTTTGTTCACGCGGAATTTATAATTGGAGGAATTTTTTTCTCGAGAAATGTATTTTCCGTGAGAAAGAAATTCCTTGAGAATATTCATAATTGGGATGAATAACTTTTAATTGGAACTTTTTAGTCAGAATAAATCATAATTCTAGTTAGATATTGGTTAATATTTAATTAGAAAAAATATTGTGGTGGCATCTACGCAATTATTGAGGCAGTCACGGAAAAATTAAATGCAAGTCTGTTTTTTTTAATATAACAAAAATGGATTTTCCCTTTAACAAAATATGGCAGAATTCTTTATAAATGAAATGCAAAATGGAAAATCAATTTTGTGCTAATTCTTAACAAAATTAATAAAATATATATATATGTATTATTATATTTATTAATATTTGTAATTTTAAGGTGCTATTACACGAAGTGTTTTTTACATATGTACTGTCACTTTTTTTATCCATATGAAATTCTTCATGTCTGTCAAAATTGTCTTTTACATACGATTCATAATTTTTGCTATCACACGTGCGTATGTATTTCCGTATGACATAACCTCTAAATGTAAACAACAGCTGATTTAATTTGTGAATTTACAAAAATTTTTTGTTAAAAAAAGGTTATGTATTTTTTAATTGTTAATTAATACTAAGCAATTTATTTTTCTTTCAATATTAATCTTAAAAATTTACTCTGTTTTTCTTTCGCCACAAGCAGTGTTGTATTTTCATTTGTTTGTCATGCAAAAATAGAACCTGTTCTAATTGAAAAATTTACGTGTGACATTCTTCATGTATTGTACATAAACAATGTTTCATATGTATCACACGATGTGTACAACTTTTGTTGTGGGAAAATTTGACAGTACATATGTAAAAAACACATCATGTAATAGCACCTTTATTTGACACAATTTCACACACAGTTTTACAGATCAACTGTTTTCAACTGATTTAGAAGTTTTCTGTTTTTGAAACAGTAGTGCCAATTTGTAACATTTTGTGATGTAATGAAAATCGCAGAATAATAAGTTAATACACAATAAAAAATATTAAATTTTTAAGTTTTATATACATATTGCAATAAAAAAAACTTTGGTAAATTTACATTGAAGATGGTCAGAAATGAATGAGAAAAATATATAGACATTTTAGAAAAGCACATTTAATGTTAAACTTTATGCACAAAATATATGGGTTTTTGTTGTTTCGAATTTAACTGTGGCTCTAAGTGAAAAGTTTTAGACCGATCGTATATTACATCTTGAGGATCCTCACCTAATATTTTCAAATATTTTAAATTCTTTTTAACTCATTTAACCTCATTACGAAAATAGTAAAACAGTAAATATGGAAAATCCACGCACCTCAAAAAATTGTTTTCTATGAAATAAATTAAAGACATTTCATATTATACAATTTTCTTTCAAAAATGTATCAATTATTGCAAATTTGAAATTTGACATATAGTATTTGTACATATATTTGTATAGATTTCGCAGTATGAAAAGAACTATTATTTCTTTATTTAGAATATATGTAAGTATTGCTCGCAAAAAAATGCAACATCATGAATGAAATACATAGACGACTGCTGGCAGCAGCATTTGTAGTCGTATAGTCAGCTACTTGATTTTTCCGAATACGACAGCAACATATAATACAAATGCATTTTTATTTAAATATACAATTACTTTTACTTATTTAAAATGCATTAGTACAACGTAAAAATAAATAAATTAGTTTAACGCCTTTTGATTATTAATGGAATTATAGCCTTTCATTTTGCGATTTTTTTTTTAAACAAAATAAAATATTTCATAGCACTAACTTCTTTTACATATTTTGTTATATTGTCAACACTATTTTTGTTTTGTAGCCAACAAAACACACTTGCAGTTTTTTTTTCTATTTGAAGAACATATGACTGCCATTGTTGATGTTGTAGAGTTGTTTTTTTTTTGATTTTGTTTCGTTAACTCTTTTGTATTAAAGCACCTCCAATATATGTATCCATTTTAGTTTGCAAATTCAGTATATTTATAATTTATTACTTACAGCAAAAAATAATAGAAACAATTTTATCAGTTATGCTTACGAAACTATATAAATAGACTTGAAGTTGGCTGCAAAAGCAGTAGCCTGTGTAAAGAACAAGTTAGCGACATGTAACTGTTACGTAACGTGTCAGCCTTTTTTTCACATGAAAAGTATTGGGACGTTCCGGTTACGTTCGGTAACTGTTTTAAATGATTTTCATGTAAAAAAAAAACAACTGACTAGTTACGGTTACGGTTAGAAAACATTGACCTTTTATATGTATTATAATGCTATGAATGCATTTATCTTTATTTTATTTTATTTATATATTCTTTTTTTTTGTATTGTATATTATTTTTTTTTATTATTATTACTATTTCATTTAATTATTTTTTTCTTTAAATAAATTAATACATAAAAATTTGTTTTTTAAATTATTGGTGAACTTTTACTCCCTTTATTTACTGCCTTTATATTAACTGGTAGTGTCTGCTTGTCGACAAAATTTTGGATCGATTTTTAGCCCCTTTCCCGTGAGCCAATCGATCTGAAATTTTGCATGCAGGCTCGTGGCAATGACAGAAATGATCTAACAAATTTTTTTAGTGATGCCAAAACAATGGAAACTTTTAAAATTTTCTACCAGAGTTCACAAAAAAATGTACAAAGGGTTTGTTTTTATTACATTATTACCACAACGACCACAAAAACAACAAGTCCAGCTATGACAACAATGCAACATTTAGAATAACAACAGGAACAATATGGAAACATCATGTTTTTCATTTTTTTTTTAATTTTTCATAGATTTACCTGGACCTGTTCCACCGATTTTAATGATTTTTGAAGTAGAAATCTTCCCATGAATTTGGCGAATCATTCTCACTAAAAATTATCACCCTAGCTATCCTATTGAGGGCGTGATCGTGACAAGAACAACATAGAAAATTATATTTTTTCAAGACTTTTTTTAGTTCTTCATTCAAATCTCGGGCCCTAACCGACCGATTTGGACGATTTTAAATAGCAAACTTTTCAGGATGTTAATGAATCATTTTTTATGCCAACGAGCATCCTAGCTGCCCGATTGATGCCGTCATCGTGATTTCCACAGACGGACAGACGGACAGACGGACAGACGGACAGACGGACAGACGGACATCGCTATATCAACTCCGGTTGTTATAACGATCACAAATATATATATTTTATGGGGTCCAAATTTTTTTTTCTAATTATTACAAACGGAATGACAAACTTATATATACCCTCTGCACACTGGAGTGGAGGGTATAAAAATGGAAAACGCAAAATTGAAAATGAAAATTGAAAAATTAAAAATTGAAAATGAAAAATGGAAAATGAAAATTGAAAAATGGAAAATGGAAAATTGAAAATGAAAATTGAAAAATGGAAAATGAAAATTGAATATTGAAAATTGAAAATGGAAAATGAAAATTGAAAAATTAAAAATGGAAATTATAAAATGAAAATTGAAAAATGAATAATGAAAAATGGAAAATGGAAAACACAAAAATTAAAAATGAAATATTAAAAACTAAAAATTAAAAATTAATAATTAAAAATTAAAAATTAAAAATTAAAAATTAAATATTAAAAATTAAAAATAAAAAATTAAAAATTAAAAATTAAAAATTAAAAATTTAAATTTAAAAATTAAAAATTAAAAATTAAAACTTAAAAATTAAAAATTAAAAATTAAAAATAAAAAATTAAAAATTAAAAATTAAAAATTAAAAATTAAAAATTAAAAATTTTTAAAAATTCAAAATTAAAAATTAAAGACTCAGGTGGAGGGTATTAAAACATTCGGCACAGCCGAATTTAACACTCTTACTTGTTAAAAATAAGATGCAATCGCAATCAGATATTTTGTAGGTTAAGCAGAATAATAATTCTATATAACTATGTAGAACTTTTTTGAAAGCAAAAAACTGATTGATAACTCGGTAACTCTATTTTGTAAAGACAACAAAAAGTTAATATGCTAAACTTATGTTCATATTTGTAAAAGAATAATGAAAAAACTGAAATAAAAGACCAGTCCGTGTATACTCTTAACGATATGCTGTATGATATCTATATGAAAATATTGACATTCAAGTTAAAATAGAAATAACTATTGCAAAGCTAATTAGCAGAGCTCAGATTTACTCGATTTTACTCGCGAGTGAAAAATACTCGCGAAGTAGAGTACTCGAAGAGTACGAGTGTTACAAAAAGTTTACTCTCCACTCGTTTATTTTATGTGGGAGTACTCGTGAGTACTTCTTTTTAAAAATTAAGAGTGGGAGTAAAAATCTTCGAAATAGAGTGAGAGTTTACTCTTAAGAGTGAAATCGAGTGGAAAAATATAAATTGCTGGTATGTATGTAATGAATGCAGTTTCAAGCATTTTATTCTTTTGCTTTACCCAGTTGTCCAATCTTCGTTGACGAAATTGTCTTCAACGATGTCTTGAAGAAAATTAAAAATTTTTCTTGCACGCTATTTGTCGCTTGTAATGTCTTTAACAACAATGTAAGCGAAATCTGAACTTACGACATGATGAGCGACAAAATAATATGTTTGTCTTCAATCAATGTACGTAAGCGACAAGTTTAGGCACGAAATCATTAATTTGTCGTAGATCAAACTCCGTTGATGAAACTATAAGCAACACTCTTTTCAAGTTGTCGTCACTCGAAGTACCTTGACGACAATATAAGCGAAAATGCCCTGTAGTTTCATCTTTCGTACTCTGTTGACGACAAACTAAACGAAAAAATCTTATTTTTGTCCTGCTTCAAACTCAGTGTCCGACCATTGTATCGACAATATCCTCATTTTGTCCTGCCTAAACTCCATTGAAGACAATATGAGCGACAACATTTTAAAGTTGTCGCTAGTCGTAGTGCGTTGGCGACAATATGGAAGATAAACTAATATTAATTGTCGCTCTTTATGTAGAAATTTATAAAAAAAAATGTAATATAAAAAACAACGGGACTTTATTACGGGACAAGAAAACACAAGAAAACGAGTCAAAGTAAAAAAATATTCAGTTGAATAAGGTGCTATTTTCTGTGTTGAAAGTGAAAAGTGAAGTGTTGAAAAAATTAGTGTTTGAAAAAATTAGAAGAAGAACTAACTACTGAAAAAAATTTAGAAATTGTAAGTTTACTTTAACTATTTTTTAAGTTTAGTAAAATTAAATTGTTAAAAAGATATACAAAAAAGGAAGAAATTTAATTTTTTTGAAAAAATCGCATTTGCTTCTACCATTATTTAACACATTTAGATTGGTTCAATAAAACGCATTCTGGTGCATTAAATAATATGGATAGAGTTATAAGCAAAACTATAGTAACGGATTTAACCTATGATGGGACGAAAAACAAAAAATCTCTTAAAATATACGGACAGGTATTAAATGCAATGTTTGGTGAGTAAGAACAAATACATGGCTGTCAATATTTTAATTGACAGCCATGTATTTGTTAGAATATATAAAAGTATACAAAAGTTTTAAGTTAGGTCCCTAGTTACGTATTAACATAAACATAAATCTGATAAATTCTTTTTTAAACCGTTGCCACAAAGACAGAAGGTGTAACTTACGACGAATTTATTAAACAACTGCGTTCAACAATGTATATAATAAAAAACACATGCAAGAAAGTAAAGTCCAGACAAGAAAATAAGGAAAACATAACTAACTAACTATTGAAGTTATTTATCTTTTTATTTATTTTTAACATTATTACTTAATTCTATTTTTAGTAACTTATTATTTAAAAAATAAAACAAAACATAAGCTTCGTAAAAAAGCTATTTCATAGTAGAAACAATTATCAATTAAAAATTACAAATACGAAAAATTGAAACAAAAAATTAACTAACTTTTTAACTTTTCAACTGTATTTAATATTACTTTATAATTATGTTGAACACTCATTATTTAACCTTATTGTTTTTATTTACAAAACTAAAAACAAAACATGAAATTTATGAATAAAAATCTATGAAATAAATAAAAAAAGTTTATTTATTCTTATCATTATGATTTAATTTTATTATTTCTTACTTATTATTTAAAAACTAAGATATAACATAAACTTTATAAAAAAAAGCTTTTTCATAGTAAAAAGAATTATTTGGATGTTAATTAAAAAAAAACAAATATGAAAAATGAAAATAAAAAATTAACTTACTTTAACTTTTCAGCCGTAATTAATATTACTTAAGAATTATTTTGAACACTCATTACTTAATGTTATTGTTTGGTACCTTATTATTTAAAAAACTAAAAACAAAACATGAAATTAATGAATAAAAACCTATGAAATACATAAAAAAAAATTTTTTTGATTGAATTTATAAATCAAGAAGTATTAAACAATATTTAGGTATATACATTTTACTGAGGCCAGTGTCGCTCATATTGTCGTCAACGGCGTTATGAGCCAAAATTTGAATGGTGCCAATGATATCTTCGCCAACGACAGGTTGAAGAAAACGTCGTTGACTCTGGCGTTGGTGACGACATATGGCACACTTTCACCAATTTTATCATTGGTGACGGCATATGAGACAGTGTCACCAAAGTTACCGTCGACGATAATATGGACGATATCGACTTCTACACTTTCATTAGTGATTTCATGGAGAAAATTGTCGATTGTATGGTCGTCGACCCTTACATTGGGAATATTGTCGACTACTTCGTCATCGACGACATGTACAACCCAAAGACCATAACATTTCAACCATATAGTCATCGACTACAATTTGGAGTATATTGTCGCAAATATGATCGTCAGCGACAATATGAGCGATAGTGCCGCCCAATTGAACGTGCACGATTTAGCGGCCATATGTATGAAAATGTCCTTGACGATTTGCATGGGCTGTCACCAATTGGTCGTCTACGAATTCGTTTGGTCATGCACCCATCATCGATGTTGTCTTAAAGACGCGGACAACAGGGTAGTTTTGTTTTTGCCGATTTGTGTGTGTTTGTGTGTGTGTGTGTGTGTGGGTGTGTGTACAAACATACATAATTACATACATTCATTAATACATATACATAAATATATTTTATAAAATAAAACTATTACAAAAAATAAAGACTAGAGTACTCGGCAAGACTAAAATCTGCTCGATTTCGAGCGTATTTTACTCGCATTCGAAATCGAACAAAGCATATGCGCTCTAATTCGAGTGGCATAGAAAAATAGGGTATACTCGAATTTTTTTTTCACTCGCAGGAGTACTCGCGAGCGAATTCGAGCGAGTTTCACTCTCTACTCGAATTCGAGCGAAGATTTCGGAGCTCTGCTAATTAGAACAAAAATTGTGGCGCCATCTACTGTGGCATACTCACGCTGAGCAAAATGAAGTGACACTCTGTTAATGCAAAAGAAATGTATTTTCCCCACAACAAAATATTGCAGAATTTTATGTAAAAAAAATTATATACCGATTTATTTCTAACATGCAGTTATTGTGGATATACCTACATATATAGAATATATGTACATATATTATTTGTATTATTTAATATGTGTATGTATGTATATGTAAATATTACACACAAAAAATACAACAGCAAACGTTATTTTTGTGTTTATCTCTTTAAATAAATTAATACATATTTTTTTTTTTTTGCTAAATTTACATTGTTTTGTTTTATTAACAACTAGGTATTTTAGCATTATTTGCTTTAGATGTTGGTGAATTTTTACTCCCTTTATATCAAGTGTCTGCTTGTCGAAAAAAATTTAGATCGATTTTAACCCCTTTCCCGTGACCCAATCGATCTGATAAATTTTTTTTAGTGATGCCAAAACAATGGAAACTGTTAAATTTTTCTACCAGAGTTTATAAAAAAAATTTACAAAGGGTTAGTTTTTATTATATTATTACCACAATGACCACCAAAACAACAAGTCCAGCTATGACAACAATACAACATTTAGAATAACAACAAGAACAATATAGAAAAATCACATTTTTAATTTTTTTTATTTTTCAGAGATTTCCCTGGACCTGTTCCAACGATTTTAATGATTTTTGAAACAGAAATCTTCCCATGAATTTGTTGAATCATTCTCACTAAAAATGATCACTGTAGCTGTACTATTGAGGGCGTGATCGTGACAAGAACAACAGAAAATTATATTTTTTCAAGACTTTTTTTAGTTCTTCATTCAAATCTCGGGCCCTAATCGACCGATTTGGACGATTTTAAACAGCAAACTTTTCAGGATGTTAGTGAATCATTTTTTATGTCAACGAGCACCCTAGCTGCCCGATTGATGCCGTCATCGTGATTTCCACAGACGGACAGACGGACATCGCTATATCAACTCCGGTTGTTATAACGATCACAAATATATATATTTTATGGGGTCCAAAATTTTTTTTCTAATTATTACAAACGGAATGACAAACTTATATATACCCTCTGCACACTGGAGTGGAGGGTATAAAAACCGTTGCAACATATATTGAGGTTAAGTTTGCCTACAACATTTAGGTGAAACTTCATATCTGCTGGTTGCAGCACCTAAATATTGAATCTTACAACACCAAATTTAATCAATGCTTTACACTATATAAGCATCTTACCAATTTTAACAATATGCACACATGTACAAACCATATATCAATAACATATGGAGATTATAACTTTGAACGTTCCCAAATAAAATAAATTTGGTCATGATATACATATGTAATAATCTGAATTTAGTCAATCTAAGATTTACCTTTGCTTCGAATTCCATACCGATCACCCTATGGTCGATAAAAACAAGTACATACATGTATATAACCGTACCAAATTTCATGCAATTATAAATACATTTTTCCGTAGTTTTTAGATAAAATTTTTCAAAGAAAATTGGTAATGCCATGGTCGACATGGTCTCAAAAAAATTGGAACAAAAATACTAAACATGCAAAATGTGGTGGCAGAAGTGCTTGTTTGATTACTTTTTAATTTTTATTTTAGATTATCTCGTAAAAGCATACTTTCTAAAAAAAGACAAGAAGCCAAAGCAATTTTGTGGAGTGACTGTCAGACCAAAAGTGTAATATTGCAAAAAGTTGAAGGAATTATCAATGTGGTCAGTAATTATTTAGAATATATTTAGAATATAGAATATAAAAAATATAAAGATTGAGAATATCATTTCTGTATCCATATCTATGATTTGGCAGACTGGCCCAAAAAAACCCGTAAAATAAGATTTTCGGGTAACCATAAATTGATATTTTTAATAAACCGGTTTGGAAACACTATACAGATGCACAAAAAAAATAGTTTTTGTTACAATTATTTTTAGTGTAACAAAACAACCTTCAGGCGAATCTGAACCGGGAACATCCAGTAGCCAGGAACAATTAAGATTAGCATTTATCCGGGGTAACAAAATTTTTTTTTGTTCATAACTTGTGCAAACCTAAAATTATATCAATTTTCCATCGATAACGAAAGGAAGATTTTTATTTCAATCGATTAACTGTGTTCACCTCAATTAACCGGGATTGCAAAATATGTATTTATTTTGCTCAAATTGCAGCATTAAAACAAGTAAGAGTGTTAAATTCGGCTGTGACGAATCTTTGATACCCTCCACCTCGGTTAGAGTCTTGATAATAAATGTAAATGAAAAAGTAAACAATTTGTTAAACTTATACCAAATTATTTCAGCAAATTCTTTGGGTTGGTTTTCGTCTTTTCATCGTGGTTGCTGATCGGCATGCATTTAGGTTATAAATATCATTTGACGTTTTCTAAAATTAATTCATTGAATTTAAATTAATGTTTTCTGTAGTGTGATTCTGTAAATTTCAACGATCCGACAATGGCAAAATATATCGACAGCTATTGTTGTTTGCACTAAGGATTAAGTGATTCACTAAGTACATACATCTTAACGACAGTCGACAAATCTATTTTTCTATTTATTTAAATTGTAAGCGAGTGGCATCTCTGTCAAAATAAGCGAAAAACACAAAGAAGAATAGAAAAAAAACAAATTACTTCGTGTTTGACAGGATGATTTTATGTTTATGTTTAATATCTTTATTTTTTTACTAATATTTCTGTGTATTTATTTGAAAATGAAATAATGAATTGAATATGCTATTTAATTTTTTTATTTATATCAAAAAGCTTTTTAATTAAAGCAATATATTTTCACTATTTTATGATTTTTATTTATCTATGACGACATTTCAAACTAAAAATTTAAGTTTTTATTGATTGAATAAACAACACAAAAATGGTTGTCGTTTAGATAACAACAGCTGACTTTAACAAGAGCGAATATCGTTTAAAAATTTTACTGATAATTTTGCAATTTTCTTTTTTTAACGATTCGACTATCGTTAAAAGAAGTTACTGAATCGCGATACTGAAAAGCTATTAATTTCTCGTGAATGTCAATATTTTTTTTAAATGTAAAATTTTTTTTAATGTAAACATAGGTATTTGGTGTTTTTTTTTTTGGAATTTCAATTTGTGTTTAACGAATAAAATTTATATATTAGAGAAGCAATTGATGTCTTCTAAATTTAAAATTATAATTTCCGACGTTTTGGTATGATTTTCTGAAATTCAATTAATTGTAGTTTATAATTGGAAATTTTTAATTCCAGTTTTTAGAATTGATATTTTCTTAAATTTGAATGGAAAATTTAAAAAGTGCAATTTTGTATTTATGTGTATAATAATGCTTAAGTAATTATAAACAATTTTTAAAAATTAGATGTAATCGCAATCAGATATTTTGTAGGTAAAGCAGAATAATAATTCTATATACCTATGTAGAATTGTTTTGAAAGCAAAAAACTCAATGATGAACTTGGTAACTCTATTTTGTAAAGACAACAAAAAGTTAATATGCCAAACTTATGTTCATATTTGTAAAAGAATAATGAAAATACGTATGAAATAAAAGACCAGCCCGTGTATACTCTTAACATTGTTCTGTATGACATCCAGTTGAAAATAGCTATTGCAAAGCTAATTAGAACAAACAAAAATTGTGGCGCCATCTACTGTGGCATAGTCACGCTGAGCAAAATGAAGTGACGCTCTGTTAATGCAAAAGAAATGCATTTTCCTCACAATAAAATATTGCAGAATTTTATGTAAATAAAATAATATACCGACTTATTTCCAACATGCAGTTGTTATGGATATACATATTTAATATATGTATATTATTTGTATTATTTAATATGTTTATATAAATTTATAAATAAATTTATACATAAAATTTTTTTTGCTATATTTACATTATTTTTTTTTTTATTAACAACTAGGTATTTTAGCATTATTTGCTTAAGATGTTGGTGAATTTTTACTCCCTTTATATTAACTCGTAGTGTCTGCTTGTCAAAAAAATTTTGGATCGATTTTAACCAATTTCCCGTGAGCCATTCTGTCTGAAATTTTGCAGGCAGGCTCGTGGTAATAACAGAAATGATCTAACAAATTTTTATAGTGGTGCCAAAACAATGGAAAATTTTAAAATTTTTCTACCAGAGTTAATAAAAAAATGTACAAAGGGTTAGTTTTTATTATATTATTACTACAACGACCACAAAAACAACAAGTCCAGCTATGACAACAACACAACATTTAGAATAACAGCAAGAATAATATAGAATCATCATATTTTTCATTTTTTTTTTAATTTTTCAGAGATTTCCCTGGACCTGTTCCAACGATTTTAATGATTTTTGAAACAGAAATCTTCCCATGCATTTGGTGAATCATTCTCACTAAAAATGATCACTGTAGCTGTACTATTGAGGGCGCGATCGTGACAAGAACAACATAGAAAATTATATTTTTTCAAGTCTTTTTTTAGTTCTTCATTCAAATCTCGGGCCCAAATCGACCGATTTTGACGATTTTAAACAGCAAAGTTTTCAGGATGTTAGTGAATCATTTTTTATGTCAACAAGCACCCTAGGTGCCCGATTGATGCCGTCATCGTGATTTCCACAGACGGACATCGCTATATCAGCTCCGGTTGTTATAAGGATCACAAATATATATATTTTATGGGGTCCAAAATTTTTTTTCTAATTATTACAAACGGAATGACAAACTTATATATACCCTCAGCACACTGGAGTGGAGGGTATAATTAATATTTCCCAACTCTGTAAGCAACACATATTCTTTCTTAAGAAAATTGTTAAAAAGTTGGAGAACAATCTTTTTTGTATTATGAATTAGGTATATTATTTGTGACGACTCGCTTTGAAACTTTTTGTTTTGCTTGTTCATAATACTAAGAACAAAAGCTATAAATTGTAAATAAATTTTATTTGTTGCCGACAATCCATTTCGAATAGAACAAATTTTATTTAGATTCTTTGGACATGATTCTTCAAATTGTTCTTGAATAAAAAAATGTTTGCAATACAGACCATTGCTCCAAAACTCTGTTCGCAACAGACCTGAAAGATAACCATCTGGTGTCACTCAGGCTTAACAATTTATATTCCGGAACATCAAAAATTGCCTGCACTTCAATAAATTGCGTTTGCCGTTTTGCACTGTTAAGGTATTTAAAAACATTTCGCAGCAACTGTTCCACATCTTCAGGAAAAGGTGAGGAATTTCCTTTTTTAAAAGAGTAGCTACACCAGTTTTACATCCTAAAATGGTAGATGCATTGTCGGTCGCAAACCCTACAAAATTTGTAAGAGGAATGGCCCTGCAAATTGTTTGACTCGAACTATCTCCAGGCTTTATTAATCGAAAAAACTCTTCCTTAGTTTTACATTGATCCACGTCGTATTGTCTCACCACAATCACTAAACACTTGTCGGTGGGGATGTCTGTAGTTTCATCAATAATAAGGCTGAACATTTGGCTCTTCATTTTTTGGATCATGAACAGAAAGCTTTCTTCGCCGAGAAAATGTGCAATTTTATTCGCTTTAGTGCGACCACAAGAAACCTACAATATATAAACATTTGGCCTATGACTAACATAAACTTTTATTGAGATATAAAAACTATACGAACCATCTGAGCTATTTTTGAGTCACGATATATTATTGAGTTGAACTTCGCTAATATGTCCATCGAATGGAATGATTGGATAGCATCTATCCCTTCGCATTACTAATTTTATTTCAGCTATAGCAACATTTTTTCTAAATTGGCAGTTTTGATTCGGCAAAAAATCCAGAATCTGAAGTTTTTTACTCTCTGCTTCTCGTTTTAAATTGCTGATGTGCTTTTTTGTGCTTGCATGCCGGTCAATATGTGCTTTTTGGTTAACCAAAATTTGATCGCAAGCAGTACATTTAGGGCGTTTTGATTTTGGGTCTTGCTTAATCCACCTATATACCAATTCCCATTCTTGCGAATACTTTGTGCAAACTTTAAGCCTTTTTGAAGAACTGGCTGGTTGGGAATCTGTTAGTGTTTCCATCTCAGAATCATTGGCGTTATCAGATTCAGAAGTTTCTAACATCGCAACACTTTTTTTGGAGCGCTGCCTTGCTGGTTGTTGGTAATTCCTCATCGCCGACTTTTTTTGATTTTATAACAAATTTAAAACAATTAAATTTTATTCCATATTCTTAAATAAAAACATTAATACAGTAATACGTACTTATCCATAATTTCTTCTTTCGTTTATTTTGTTGAACATTTGAATTTGTTGTCAGAACGAATTGGTTGACTAGCAGGTTGACAAAAGAAAAACATATGATGTGTTTCTTAAGAAATAAAGCAAAGCAAACATTCATATACATATATAAAGCCTGATTGCTATGACACACATGGTACCTAATTGCGTTGAGCAACTTAATTTCGTACCTCAAGAGCTGTGTTGGATAATTATTATTGCATGTTTTCGCGGCTTTCTCTTTAAAATATAAAAAGTGGGAAAAGTAGCACAGCGTTGCAAAAGGTATCATATTTGGTATCAATAAAGAAAATTATCAAAAAAGGGGCAAGGCGCAAAAAAGTATCATTTTGATACCTTAGTATCACAAACGGCAACACTGATAACCACAAGTAATGATCTTCACTTTTTCCAATTGTATTTCAGAAAGCATCAATTGATTTTTAGAAATGATCAACTGAATTTCAGAAATTATCAAATATATTTCAGAAAATATCAAATGTATTTCAGAAAACATCAAATGTATTTCAGAAATTATTAAATTTTCTTCAGAAAAAATTAATTGAATTTCAGAAAATATCAATTGAATCTCAGAAAAATAGTCAGAACGCTATATAAAAACATATTTTCTTAAGTATTACACTGGGTTTGTAATATTTCTTTAAAACTATGTAATATATTGTAAACGTGTTTTTTACAAAATGATGACTTCAAAATCGGTCAAAATTCTATACTGGTGTTTAATTGTAGCTGATTAACAAATAAAGTCCTCATCTTCTTTCGACTAAAAGGCCGCCATTGATAGTTTATTTCCCAGTGCATAACGAATAAGTCCAAATATTGCTAAACATTTTCTGTGACTCCAAATCACTAATAGAAACAATAATAACTTTTCGTTATTGAAGGGTAAACTAATTTTTAATTTTGAATTTCAATAGATATTTTGTGAAATTCAATTGATATTTTCTGAAATACATTTGATCATTTCTGAAATACATTTGATGTTTTCTGAAATATATTTGATACTTTCTGAAATACATTTGATGTTTTCTGAAATACATTTGATGCTTTCTAAAATCCAATTGATGTTTTCTAAAATATAGATAAGTATTTCTGAAAATCAATTGATGTTTTTTGAAATACAATTGATACTTTCTGAAATTCAATTGATGTTTTCTGAAATACAATTAATACTTTCTGAAAATCAATTGATACTTTCTGAAATACAAATGGAAAAGGTGTAGATGTTAACACATGTCCCCTGTGGTCGGACTCACATTGATTTTTTTGTTTACACATCAATATCCAAAGTGCCAGCAGTAAGCAGACTCTAGTCGGCTTTTTATATGTATACAGCCCAGGGATGCAAAATGAGATTTTACAAATTGTACTAACTTTCAATAAAAAGTGTACTTTTTTTTAGTCCGATTGTACTAAATTCGTTTTAATTTTAGAATTTTAGAATATTTTTATTAAAAGTTAACTAAACAGGTACATAAAAATTCATTTGTAAATATATATATATATATATAGTATATGTGTGTAAAAAACTTAACAATTAACAAAAAGGCATATTGAAGTTCATTTGTACTAAGTACTTACATGTAGATAAACTTAACAATTAATATAATTATTTCAAAAGGTACACAAGTTCAAAAGACTATTAGTTGTTGAGATCTGAATACACAATAAGGATTATTTAGGATATACTTCTTGCTAACATATTCTTAGTCATTTGTATATTGTAACAGCACGAATTAGATGACTTAAGCAAATCCTTTGTTTGGATTAGATTGGAGACAGTCGAAACAAACAGTATTTTCCTCTCTTTCGTTTTTATTATATTTTGATACGAAAATATTCTTTCCGCATTTGCAGATGAATGTGGAATGGATAATATTCCTCTAGCAATTCTCGAAATATCAGTAAACATCGGTTCATTTAGTTCATTTTTCATTTCTGATACCTTCGACCAAAAAGTACATATATTGTTGTTTTTTAAAGACTTAATAATTTCTACATCCGCCAGCGCTCGAAACTGGTTGTTTATTGAATCAATATTTTTTTTCTCATTAGGAAACATTTTTAATATTAATGGTACAATGCTAAACATTTTCTGGCGTAAACTTGTTAAACCATAATGACATATTTTTGCAATTTCTTTAAACTCCATAACAATATTATTGTGAATATTATTTAAGGATATGTATACATCAATTTCTGTTCCACAATATATTTCGTCGATGGGAATGTGGTTTTCATTGATATTGATTTTTAATATATCACTTTTATCTAATATATCCTTATGTATTAAAATGCGAGCTATTTGTCTAAACAAAAATTTTAAGCGATCTAAAAAAATATGCATCTGGCATCCTCGGATTGCATTTATAAATTTATAGTGTTTATAATTTTTACGACATATCGTAGAGATAAAAATATAATTTTATAAAGTGGATTTGAAAATCCCCATAAAATTGAATTGATTCTTACATTTTGGGAATCTGCTTCAAAATCGTTGAGTGTAAAGTAATATTGAAGTGGCTCCCTGACGTGACAATCAACGACTTTTCGAGTATCTAAAAATTACGTGAATGTCAGTCCCAAAATATTCTTGAAATTTTGAGAATCGTCCCTTCTATTAGAACTGTTTCAGAAATGATAATTAATATCTTTGATGAATTTATCAATCCCATCTGGGATAAATTTGGAACAAGAGCATTTAATTTTGATTGAACTCCATTGTTTGCACCCATCATAACAGCACAATTATCTGTTGTTACGCCAATCATATTGTTTATCGGAATTTTGTTATTGTCCAATACTTTTAACGTGGTTTGTAATATTCCATTTGCACTGGA
This sequence comes from Cordilura impudica, assembly GCA_963682025.1. Classification (NCBI taxonomy): domain Eukaryota; kingdom Metazoa; phylum Arthropoda; class Insecta; order Diptera; family Scathophagidae; genus Cordilura; species Cordilura impudica. The sequence continues at coordinate 206,725,032 of OY821517.1, read as the reverse complement.
GTCCTTAATAGGGACCAATTCCAAAAACCTATCACGATATTCCCCGTCAAATATCATAATTACTATTGCCAAATTTTTAGATATGCTACAATCAGTGCATTCGTCAATTACTAAGAATAGTAGTTTTGCTTGCAAAACTTGGCAATACAGTTGGCATTTTCCGGACCAGTCATATTTGTAACAATTTTTTGCGCCTTCGTTCTATTGATGCAAAGCATTTTTGTAATTGAGGAGTCTGTCACTCCTGCTTTTATGACGTTATTTAAATGATCCAAAATAGAAAAAAAGGTAAATTGTGTTCCGCAACAAATAAGCTTAGTATAAAATTTTTTGTAGATTCTGTAATGGGGCATGTGGACGATTTTAATATTTTTTTTTATTTTTGGTGTTGTTTTTGAGGCATTTGTTTTTCTTATGTGGCTTTCAGAGGATTCGTGTCATTTAATGTGGAAAATACCGCCTGTAATAGGTAAATTACAAATACTGCATCTTTTTTTTTGATCGTCTTTGATTAACCATGGAAACTGCTTTGCCCATTCATCTCTGAAGGGTACACTCTACGGCTCTTTGATTTGTTTACTTGTTCTGTAAATTAATCACTTTTGTTTAAGATTTCAATTAAACTCTAAAAGAAAAGTTACCCAGGACCATCAGTATCCATTATTTGGCCATTAAATACTTAAAACAAATTGAAATGAAAATCAATCGCTTTTTAGTTAAAAGCGCAGCCAACATATGTATGTAAAATGCACAACACAACAGGTGATTACAGAAAATGTGCTAGAGAATAAACTAGTTCTAATTTTTAATTTTCAATTTTTAATTTTTTTTAATTTTTAATTTTTAATTTTTGATTTTTAATTTTTAATTTTTAATTTTTAATTTTTAATTTTTAATTTCTAATTTTTAATTTTTAATTTTTAATTTTTAATTTTTAATTTTTAATTTTTAATTTTTAATTTTTAATTTTTAATTTTTAATTTTAATTTTTAATTTTTAAATTTAATTTTTAATTTTTAATTTTTTAATTTTTAATTTTTAATATTTAATTTTTAATTTTCAATTTTCAATTTTTAATTTTTAATTTTTGATTTTTGATTTTTAATTTTTAATTTTTAATTTTTAATTTTTTATTTTTAAATTTTAATTTTTAGTGTTTAATTTTTAATTTTTAAGCTTTAATTATTAATTCTTTATTTTTCACTATTCACTATTCATTTTTCATCCTTCATTACTCATTTTTCAATCATAATTTTTCATGTTCCATTTTTCATTTTCCACTTTCCATATTCCATTTTTCATATTTCATTTTCCATTTCCAATTTTTCATTTTTTAATTTTGCATCTTTCATTTTTTAATTTTCATTATTCATTTTCCACTTTCCATTTTAAATTTTTCAATTTTCATTTTCCATTTTGAATTTTTCAATTTCCATTTGCTATCTTTCATTTTTCAATCTTCGTTTTCCATTTTTCATTTTTCAATTTTCATTTTCCATTTTTAATTTTTCAGTTTTCGTTTTCCATTTTTCATTTTCCGTTTTTCCTTTTTCAATATTCCATTTTTCATTTTTCAATTTTCATTTTTCATTTTCCATTTTTCATTTTTCAATTTTAATTTTTCATTTTCCACTTTTCATTTTTCAATTTTCATTTTCCATTTGCCATTTTTAATTTTTCAATTTTCATTTTCCATTTTTCATTTTTATATTTTCATTTTCCATTCTCTATTTTTAATTCTCATTTTCCAATTTTTCAATTTTCATTTTTCATTCTTCATTCTCCATTTTCCATTTTTCAATTTTCTTTTTCCATTTAACATTTTTCATATTTCAATTTTCATTTTCCATTTTCAATTTCCATTTTCCATTTTTCGTTTGCCATTTTCCATTTTTAATTTTTCAATTTTCATTTTTCATTCTCCATTTTTCAATTTTCATTTTCCATTTTGCATTTTCCATTTTTCAATTTCCATTTTTCATTTTCCATTTTTCCATTTCCATTTTCCATTTGGCGTTTTCCATTTTTCATTTTTTAATATTCATTTTTCAATTTTCATTTTCCATTTTTCATTTTCATTTTCCATTTTTCATTTTTCATTTTTAAATTTTCAATTTCCATTTTCCATTAACCTTTTTCATTCTTCAATTTTCATTTTCCATTTTTCAATTTTCATTTTTCATTTTTCATTTTCCATTTTCCATTTTCCATTTTTCAATTTTCATTTTCCATTTTTCATTTTCCATTTTTCTTTATCCATTTTTAATTTTTCAGTTTTCGTTTTCCATTTTTCATTTTCCGTTTTTCATTTTTCAATTTTCATTGTCCATTTTCCATTTTTCATTTTTCATTTTCTATTTTCCATTTTCCAATTTCAATTTTTCAGTTTTCATTTTTCATTCTCCATTTTTAAATTTTCATTTTCCAATTTCCATTTTTCATTTTCCATTTTTCAATTTCCATTTTTCATTTTCCATTTTCCATTTTGCGTTTTCCATTTTCCATTTTCAATTTTTCATTGTTATACCCTCCGCTCCAGTGTGCGGAGGGTATATATAAGTTTGTCATTCCGTTTGTAATAATAAGAAAAAAAATTTTGGACCCCATAAAATATATATATTTGTGATCCTTATAAGAACTGGAGTTGATATAGCGATGTCCGTCTGTCCGTCTGTCCGTCTGTGGAAATCACGATGACGGCATCAATCGGGCAGCTAGAGTGCTTGTTGACATAAAAAATGATTCATTAACATCCTGAAAAGTTTGCTCTGTAAAATCGTCCAAATCGGTCGATTAGGGCCCGAGATTCGAATGAAGAACTAAAAAAAGTCTTGAAAAAATATAATTTTCTATGTTGTTCTTGTCACGATCACGCCCTCAATAGTGCAGCTACAGTGACATTTTTAGTGAGAATGATTCACCAAATTCATGGGAAAATTTTTTTTTTTTTCAAAAATCATTAAAATCGGTGGAACAGGTCCAGGGAAATCTCTGAAAAATTAAAAAAAAAATTAAAAATATGATGTTTCTATATTGTTCTTGTTGTTATTCTAATAGCTGGACTTGTTGTTTTTGTGGTCGTTGTGGAAATAATATAATAAAAACTAACCCTTTGTACATTTCTTTATCAACTCTGGTAGAAAAATATAAAAGTTTCCATTGTTTTGGCATCACTAAAAAAATTTGTTAGATCATTTCTGTTATTACCACGAGCCTGCCTGCAAAATTTCAGATCGAATGGGTCACGGGAAAGGGGTTAAAATCGATCCAAAATTTTTTCGACAAGCAGACACTACGAGTTAATATAAAGGGAGTAAAAATTCACCAACATCTAAAGCAAATGAAAAAAAAACAATTTAAATTTAGCAAAAAACAAGTAAGAGTGTTAAATTCGGCTGTGCCGAATCTTTGATACCCTTCACCTCGGTTTGAGTCTTGATAATAAATGTAAATGAAAAAGTAAACAATTTGTTAAACTTAATATCAAATTATTTCAGCAAATTCTTTGGGTTGGTTTTCGTCTTTTCTATTATTTCGGATTTATTTCGATGTTTGCTTTTTGGTCTCGTGGTTGCTGATGGGCATGCATTTAGGTTATATACCTATATGCATGAGTTTCCGGTTATATGACATAACTTCTCGTTTAATTTAGTTTTTGCTAATTAAATAGCTCGTCCTAACCTCCATTGCAAAGGTAATGGTTGTGTAGGTTGCCTATATGCATTAAATCGTGCTAATTGGAGATGGCTGTATAGTTTATTTTATTTTTGGGATGCCAAACCCAAAAAAAAACAAATGCCACAAACATTTTAAATAAAATTATTTGTTCCCTTTATTTTCTGAAAAACTTCATATTTTGATCGAAAAAAATTGTGAAAATTTATATATAAATAACATTCTCATCAAATTGCGTTTATTTATGTAACAGTTTTATGTTCGCAATTCTTAAGTATCATTTGACGTTTTCTAAAATTCATTGAATTTAAATTAATGTTTTCTGTAGTGTGATTCTGTAAATTTCAACGATCCGACAATCGCAAAATATATCGACAGCTATTGTTGTTTGCACTAAGGATTAAGTGATTCACTAAGTACATACATCTTAACCACAATCGACAAATCTATTTTTCTATTTATTTAAATTGTAAACGAGTGGCATCTCTGTCAAAATAAGCGAAAAACACAAAGAAGAATAGACAAATTACTTCGTGCTTGACAGGATGATTTTATCTTTATGTTTAATATCTTTGTTTTTTTACTAATATTTCTGTGTATTTATTTGAAAATGATATAATGAATTGAATATGCTATTTAATTTTTTTATTTATATAAAAAAGTTTTTTAATATAAGCAAAATATTTTCACTATTTTATGATTTTTATTTATGTATGACGACATTTCAACCTAAAAATTCAAGTTTTTATCGATTAAATAAACAACTCAAAAAAATTGTTGTCGTTTAGATAGACAGCTGAGTTTAACAATAGCGAATATCGTTTAAAAATATTACTGATAATTTTGCTATTTTCTTTTTTTTAACGATTCGACTATCGTTAAAAGAAGTTACTGAATTGCGGTACAGAAAAGCTATTAATTTCTCCTGAATGTCAATATTTTTTTTAAAAATTTTTTAAATGTAAACATAGGTATTTGGTGTTTTTTTTTTTGGAATTTCAATTTGTGTTTAACGAATAAAACTTATGTATTAAAGAAGCAATTGATGTCTTCTAATTGTAATTTATAATTGGAAATTTTTAATTCCAGTTCTTAGAATTGATATTTTCTTAAATTTGAATGGAAAATTTAAAAAGTGCAATTTTGTATTTATGTGAATAATAATGCTCTAGTAATTATAAACAATTTTTAAAAATCAGATGTAATCGCAATCAGATATTTTGTAGGTAAAGCAGTATAATAATTCTCATCTCAAAAAACTCATTGATGAACTCGGTAACTCTATTTTGTAAAGACAACAAAAAGTTAATATGCCAAACTTATGTTCATATATGTAAAAGAATAATGAAAAAACGTATGAAATAAATGACCAGCCCGTGTATACTCTTAAGATTGATAAAATAGAAATAACTATTGCAAAGCTAATTAGAACAAAAATTGTGGCGCCATCTACTGTGGCATAGTCACGCTGAGCAAAATGAAGTGACACTCAATGCAAAAGAAATATATTTTCCCCACAACAAAATATTGCAGAATTTAATGTAAATAAAATAATATACCGATTTATTTCTAACATGCAGTTATTATGGATATACATATATAGAATATATGTATATTATTTGTATTATTTAATATGTGTATGTATGTATGTATGTATATGTAAATATTACACACACAAAATACAACATCAAACGTTATTTTTGTGTTTTTCCTTTAAATAAATTAATACATAAAATTTTTTTTGCTAAATTTACATTGTTTTCTTTTTATTAACAACTAGGTATTTTAGCATTATTTGCTTTAGATGCTGGTGAATTTTTACTCCCTTTATATTAACTCGTAGTGTCTGCTTGTCGAAAAAATTTTGGATCAATTTGAACCCCTTTCCCGTGACCCAATCGATCTAAAACTTTGCGGGCAGGCTAGTGGCAATGACAGAAATGATCTAGTAATTTTTTTTAGTGATGCCAAAACAAAGCAAACTTTTAAATTTTTCCACCAGAGTTGATAAAAAAAATTACAAAGGGTTAGCTTTTATTATATTATTACCACAACGACCACAAAAACAACAAGTCCAGCTATGACAAAAATATAAAATTTAGAATAACAACAAGAACACTATAGAAACATCATATTTTTCTTTTTTTTTTTAATTTTTCAGAGATTTCCCTGGACCTGTTCCATCGATTTTAATGATTTTTGAAATAGAAATCTTCCCATGAATTTGGAGAATCATTCTCACTAAAAATGATCACCTTAGCTATCCTATTGAGGGCGTGATCGTGACAAGAACAACATAGAAAATTATATTTTTTCAAGACTTTTTTAGTTCTTCATTCAAATCTCGGCCCTAATCGACCGATTTGGACGAATTTAAATAGCAAACTTTTCAGGATGTTAGTGAATCCTTTTTTATGTCAGCGAGCTGCCCGATTGATGCCGCCATCGTGATTTCCACAGACGGACAGACGGACATCGCTATATCAACTCCGGTTGTTATAAGAATCACAAATATATATATTTTATGGGGTCCAAATTTTTTTTTCTAAATATTACAAACGGAATGACAAACTTATATATACCCTCTGCACACTGGAGTGGAGGGTATAAAAAAGTTGAGAGTTTTTTTTTTGGTTATTATTTTGTTACTCCATCCGACCTATATGGCCGCAATGAAGAAATATTTGGCTAGTTAAAATAAACTATACAGCCATCTCCAATTAGCACGATTTAATGCATATAGCCACCCTACACAACCATTACCTTTGCAATGGAGGTTAGGGCGAGCTATTTAATTAGCAAAAACTAAATTAAACGAGAAGTTATGTCATATAACCGGAAACGCATGCATATAGGTATATAACCTAAATGCATGCCCATCAGCAACCACGAGACCAAAAAGCAAACACCGAAATAAATCCGAAATAATAGAAAAGACGAAAACCAACCCAAAGAATTTGCTGAAATAATTTGGTATTAAGTTTAACAAATTGTTTACTTTTTCATTTACATTTATTATCAAGACTCAAACCGAGGTGGAGGGTATCAAAGATTCGGCACAGCCGAATTTAACACTCTTACTTGTTTAATATTCATTTTTCAATTTTCATTTTCCATTTTTCATTTTCCATTTATCATTTTTAATTTTTTAATTTCCATTTTCCAATAACCATTTTTCATTCTTCAATTTTCATTTTCCATTTTTCAATTTTCATTTTCCATTTCCATTTTTCAATTTTCATTTTCCATTTTCCATTTTCCATTACCATTTTTCATATTTCAGTTTTCGTTTTCCACTTTCCATTTTTAATTTTTCAATTTTCATTCTCCATTTTTTCATTTTCATTTTCCATTTTGCATTTTCCATTTCCATTTTTCAATTTTCATTTTTCATTTTCCATTACCGTTTTTCATATTTCAGTTTTCGTTTTCCACTTTCCATTTTTCATTTTTCAATTTTCATTTTCCATTTTTCATTTTGCATTTTTCATTTTTCCGTTTTTCATTTTCCATTTTCCATTTTTCATTTTCCATTTTTCATTTTCTATTTTCCATTTTTCATTTTCTATTTTTCATTTTTCATTTTTTTTTTTCATTTTCCATTTTTCATTTTCCATTTTCTATTCTCCATTTTCCATTGGAAAATTTCCATTGTTCGTTTTCATTTTTTTTTTTCATATTGGCGATTTTTTATACCCTCCACTCCAGTGTGCAGAGGGTATATATAAGTTTGTCATTCCGTTTGTAATGATTAGAAAAAAAAATTTGGACCCCATAAAATATATATATTTGTGATCCTTATAACAACCGGAGTTGATATAGCGATGTCCGTCTGTCCGTCTGTCCGTCTGTGGAAATCACGATGACGGCATCAATCGGGCAGCTAGGGTGCTCGTTGGCATAAAAAATGATTCATTAACATCCTGAAAAGTTTGCTATTTAAAATCGTCCAAATCGGTCGATTAGGGCCCGAGATTTGAATGAAGAACTAAAAAAAGTCTTGAAAAAATATAATTTTCTATGTTGTCATAGCTGGACTTGTTGTTTTTGTGGTCGTTGTGGTAATAATATAATAAAAACAAACCCTTTGTACATTTTTTTTGTGAACTCTGGTAGAAAATTTTAAAAGTTTCCATTGTTTTGGCATCACTAAAAAAATTTGTTAGATCATTTCTGTCATTGCCACGAGCCTGCCAATCAGATCGATTGGCTCACGGGAAAGGGGCTAAAAATCGATCCAAAATTTTGTCAACAAGCAGACACTACCAGTTAATATAAAGGCAGTAAATAAAGGGAGTAAAAGTTCACCAATAATTTAAAAAACAAATTTTTATGTATTAATTTATTTAAAGAAAAAAATAATTAAATGAAATAGTAATAATAATAATAAAAAAAATAATATACAATTCAAAAAAATAAGAATATATAAATAAAATAAAATAAAGATAAATGCATTCATAGCATTATAATACATATAAAAGGTCAATGTTTTCTAACCGTAACCGTAACGAGTCAGTTGTTTTTTTTTTACATGAAAATCATTTAAAACAGTTACCGAACGTAACCGGAACATCCCAATACTTTTCATGTGAAAAAAGGCTGACACGTTACGTAACAGTTACATGTCGCTAACTTGTTCTTTACACAGGCTACTGCTTTTGCAGCCAACTTCAAGTCTATTTATATAGTTTCGTAAGCATAACTGATAAAATTGTTTCTATTATTTTTTGCTGTAAGTAATAAATTATAAATATACTGAATTTGCAAACTAAAATGGATACATATATTGGAGGTGCTTTAATACAAAAGAGTTAACGAAACAAAATCAAAAAAAAAAACAACTCTACAACATCAACAATGGCAGTCATATGTTCTTCAAATAGAAAAAAAACTGCAAGTGTGTTTTGTTGGCTACAAAACAAAAATAGTGTTGACAATATAACAAAATATGTAAAAGAAGTTAGTGCTATGAAATATTTTATTTTGTTTAAAAAAAAATCGCAAAATGAAAGGCTATAATTCCATTAATAATCAAAAGGCGTTAAACTAATTTATTTATTTTTACGTTGTACTAATGCATTTTAAATAAGTAAAAGTAATTGTATATTTAAATAAAAATGCATTTGTATTATATGTTGCTGTCGTATTCAGAAAAATCAAGTAGCTGACTATACGACTACAAATGCTGCTGCCAGCAGTCGTCTATGTGTTTCATTCATGATGTTGCATTTTTTTGCGAGCAATACTTACATATATTCTAAATAAAGAAATAATAGTTCTTTTCATACTGCGAAATCTATACAAATATATGTACAAATACTATATGTCAAATTTCAAATTTGCAATAATTGATACATTTTTAAAAGAAAATTGTATAATATGAAATGTCTTTAATTTATTTCATAGAAAACAATTTTTTGAGGTGCGTGGATTTTCCATATTTACTGTTTTACTATTTTCGTAATGAGGTTAAATGAGTTAAAAAGAATTTAAAATATTTGAAAATATTAGGTGAGGATCCTCAAGATGTAATATACGGTCGGTCTAAAACTTTTCACTTAGAGCCACAGTTAAATTCGAAACAACAAAAACCCATATATTTTGTGCATAAAGTTTAACATTAAATGTGCTTTTCTAAAATGTCTATATAGTTTTTCTCATTCATTTCTGACCATCTTCAATGTAAATTTACCAAAGTTTTTTTTATTGCAATATGTATATAAAACTTAAAAATTTTATATTTTTTATTGTGTATTAACTTATTATTCTGCGATTTTCATTACATCACAAAATGTTACAAATTGGCACTACTGTTTCAAAAACAGAAAACTTCTAAATCAGTTGAAAACAGTTGATCTGTAAAACTGTGTGTGAAATTGTGTCAAATAAAATTACAAATATTAATAAATATAATAATACATATATATATATATTATTAATTTTGTTAAGAATTAGCACAAAATTGATTTTCCATTTTGCATTTCATTTATAAAGAATTCTGCCATATTTTGTTAAAGGGAAAATCCATTTTTGTTATATTAAAAAAAACAGACTTGCATTTAATTTTTCCGTGACTGCCTCAATAATTGCGTAGATGCCACCACAATATTTTTTCTAATTAAATATTAACCAATATCTAACTAGAATTATGATTTATTCTGACTGAAAAGTTCCAATTAAAAGTTATTCATCCCAATTATGAATATTCTCAAGGAATTTCTTTCTCACGGAAAATACATTTCTCGAGAAAAAAATTCCTCCAATTATAAATTCCGCGTGAACAAAAAATGATTAACTGGCATCATCGAATTTCGAAGCCACTTGCTTTGCTTATTGACAATTTATTTTCTATTTTTTGTGTGTGTGCAAACGACCCTACAATAAATGTCCCAATAAAAATTTTTGTTTGCTATCAACTTGAGGTGCATTTGAGATCAAATACATTTCTCAAATCTCCAACGTTAATTCTCAAATGCCCTCAATAGTTCGAATATAGTCTTCTCAACTTAAAAGGCACATTTTTTATATGGCGATTTTCATAGTTATCAAATTGAGAAATTTGTGATTCTCAACTTGATAGCAAAGAAATATTTCCAATCGGTATCAAATGGAAGGTACGGAATTGCCATATTAAAAAATATTATACTAATGAAATGAAAACAATGTACTTTTTTTAATGTTTCAATTTAATTTCATTATATATTTAACATTACTATGTACATATTTAACATTAAATGTACATATTATGTACATTTTTTAAAATCTAGAATTAAAAATAAATGAATTAATTAGTTGTACATTTTTTGAAAAATTCGACAAAAAGCAAAAATAATTAAAAATATATCAATGATTTATTTGTACTTTTTTGGCATTTTTTAATTTAATTTATTATTTATGACATATTTAAATAATATCTCAGACTTAACACAAATCGTATTCAAGTTGAAAAAATGTTTGGTCTCAAGTGGAGAAAAGTGTTGGATATCCAATTGAGAGTAAAAATGTTTTTCAAAGATTGGAAAAAATGTTAAGTCTCAACTTGATGTCAAGTTGACAGCAAACAAGGAGAAAAATTGTTCAACCCAAGTTGAGAATTACATTTGACATCAATTTAAGAACTTAACTTTTCTCCAACATTGGAGAAATAATATTTCAATGCATACTGGGGAATGACTGAAACTAACACATAAACAGATTTTTCCTATTTGAAAAACATATGACTGTCATTGTTGCTGTTGTAGAGTTGTTATACCCTCCACTCCAGTGTGCAGAGGGTATATATAAGTTTGTCATTCCGTTTGTAATAATTAGAAAAAAAATTTTGGACCCCATAAAGTTTATATATTTGTGATCCTTATAACAACCGGAGTTGATATAGCGATGTCCGTCTGTGGAAATCACGATGACGGCATCAATCCGGCAGCTAGGGTACTCGTTGACATAAAAATGATTCACTAACATCCTGAGAAGTTTGCTATTTAAAATCGTCCAAATCGGTCGATTAGGGCCCGAGATTTAAATGAAGAACTAAAAAAGTCTTGAAAAAAAAATAATTTTCTATGTTGTTCTTGTCACGATCACGCCCTCAATAGTGCAGCTACAGTGATCATTTTTAGTGAGAATGATTCACCAAATTCATGGAAAGATTTCTACTTCAAAAATCATTAAAATCGGTGGAACAGGTCCAGGGAAATCTCTGAAAAAGTAAAAAAAAAAATGAAAAACATGATATTTCTATATTGTTCTTGTTGTTGTTATTCTAAATGTTGCATTGTTTTCATAGCTGGACTTGTTATTTTTGTGGTCGTTATGGTAATAATATAACAAAAACAAACCCTTTGTACATTTTTTTATCAACTCTGGTAGAAAAATTTAAAAGTTTCCATTGTTTTACCATCACTAAAGAAATATGTTAGATCATTTCTGTCATTGCCACAAGCCTGCCTGCAAAATTTCAGATCGATTGGGTCACGGGAAAGTGGTTAAAATCGATCCAAAATTTTTTCGACAAGCAGACACTACGAGCTAATATAAAGGGAGTAAAAATTCACCAACATCTAAAGCAAATAATGCTAAAATACCTAGTTGTTAATAAAAAAAAACAATTGGGCAATTCACAATGGGTAATGTATCGTTGTATCTCTTGTATCGTGTATCACTTTACAATAGTGTAAAATTGTTGTTGGTAATTTTCACTGAAAAATCTGATACACGATTCAACTTCATTTGCTATGTTTAGTAAATGTTGTATATTGTATCATAACATATCAGTTCCAAGTGAATGCCAGTTTTTATGAAAAAGAAAAAACAAATACATAGAATATTATCAGCATAAATAATTATAAAATAAAATATGGCAAATAATGCAAATAACGCAAATACATCGATAAGTTTATTTATATAAAAATTAATGTTTATATTTTTAGTATGTATTTTCTCTTTCAGTACCAACCAAAACATTTAACATTTTTTTTTTTCGTAACTAAACTCGTAACTAAACTCCAGGGTATATCTCACGACCAAAAAGCAAACACTGACAAGTGTTTTCTCTTATACAAAATAGCAGAAGCGACGAAGCGATCTTTCCTCGTTGGATCGAAAATTACTAAAGAAAGCGTTTTACAATATAAAAATACAACTGAGTGTTCACAACAAATGATTGTATTGTGTATTTCAATACAGCATACAATATACAACACCTGTTGTGAATTGCCCAAATGTAAATTTAGCAAAAAAAAATTTATGTATTAATTTATTTAAAGAGAAAAACACAAAAATAACGTTTGATGTTGTCTTTTTTGTGTGTAATATTTAAATATACATACATACACATATTAAATAATACAAATAATGTACATATATTATATATATGTATGTATGTATATTCATAGTAACTGCATGTTAGAAATAAATCGGTTATTTTATTTACATAAAATTCTGCAGTATTTTGTTGTGGGGAAAATACATTTCTTTTGTATTAACAGAGTGTCACTTCATTTTGCTCAGCGTGACTATGCCACAGTAGATGCCGCCATAATTTTTGTTTGTTCTAATTAGCTTTGCAATAGTTATTTCTATTTTAACATGAATGTTAATATTTCCAACTAGATATCATACAGAACAATGTTAAGAGTATACACGGGTTGGTCTTTTATTTCATACGTTTTTTCATTATTCTTTTACAAATATGAACATAAGTTTGGCATATTACCCACCAATCTCACATCACACTGCAAGTTCGAAAAACTCAATACACTCACATTTTTTTTACTAATACACACACATTTTCCGCAGTGGTCACACTAATGGCACCAAATTTTTCGTGCGAATAGTGGCAGACACTAACGATGATTAATGTTACCCTGTTATAAATTTAATGCAAATTTACTGGATTCTGTAAAATTGTAATTACAGTTTTAACTTGTTAAATCTATCATAATGATTTATTTTTTGAAATGCGCATACAAAAACGCAAGTTTGTTAATTATAGAGCATAAATATTATTAACTATTATTAAAATAATACTAATAATAATAAATGTAAACATTTTCCCTCAAACATGTGCCTGTATAATAAACTTGGTAACTCTACTTAAAATAAAATAAGTTTACGCTTCGACAACATTTTAAAAATGAGATTGCAGTCAGATGTTTGAGCATAAAATTTAATGGCGATGGATTCGACTAATTCGAACAATTTTTCGTTGATAATACGTACACAACGATTTTACAATTTCAGTGTGATGTAAGATTGGGGGTTAACTTTTTGTTGTCTTTACAAAATAGAGTTACCGAGTTCGTCAATGAGTTTTTTGCTTACAAAACAGTTCTACATAGTTATATAGAATTATTATTCTGCTTTACCTATAAAATATCTGATTGCGATTACATCTAATTTTTAAAAATTGTTTATAATTAATAAAGCATTATTATTCACATAAATACAAAATTTCACTTTTTAAATTTTCCATTCAAATTTAAGAAAATATCAATTATAATAAAAACTGAAAATAAAATTTCCAATTATAAATTAGAAAATATTAATTGAGTTTCAGAAAATCATATCAAAACGTCGGAAATAATAATTTTAAATTTAGAAATATCTTTACATTTAAAAATGTTTACATTTAAAAAAAAATATTGCCATTCAGGAGATATTAATAACTTTTCAGTACCGCGATTCAGTAACTTCTTTTAACGATAGTCGAATTGTAAAAAAAAAGAAAATTGCAAAATTATCAGTAAAATTTTGAAACGATATTCGCTATTGTTCAAGTCAGCTGTTGTTGTTATCTAAACGACAACCATTTTTGTGTTGTTTATCCAATCGATAAAAACTTAAATTTTTAGGTTGAAATGTTGTCATACATAAATAAAAATCATGAAATAGTGAAAATATTTTGCTTTAATTAAAAAACTTTTTTATATAAATAAAAAAATTAAGTAGCATATTCAATTCATTATTTCATTTTCAAATAAATAAACAGAAATATTAGTAAAAAAAATAAAGATATTAAACATAAACATAAAATCATCCTGTCAAACACGAAGTAATTTGTTTTTTTTTCTATTCTTTGTGTTTTTCGTTTATTTTGACAGAGATGCCACTCCTTTACAATTTAAATAAATAGAAAAACAGATTTGTCGATATTAATTTAAATTCAATGAATTTAAGAAAACCTCAAATGATATTTAAGAATTGCTAACATAAAAATTGTTACATAAGTAAACGTAATTTTATGAGAATGTTATTTTTTATATATAAATTTTCACAATTTTTTTTGGATGAAAATTTGAAGTTTTTCAGAAAATAAAGATAACATTAAATTATTTTATTTAAAATGTTTGGGACTTTTCGTTTTTTGCGTTTTTCATCCCTAATTTGATTATTTATTATTATAAATTTATTCTCTTTGTTTTCAAAATATGGCAATATTTTAAAAAAAAGTTGAGAGAGCTTTTTTTTTTGGTTATTATTTTGTTACTCCATCCGACCTATATGGCCACAATGAAGAAATATTTGTCCAGTTAAAAGAAACTATACAGCCATCTCCAATTAGCACGATTTAATGCATATAGCCACTCTACACAACCATTACCTTTGCAATGGAGGTTAGGGCGAGCTATTTAATTAGCAAAAACTAAATTAAACGAGAAGTTATGTCATATAACCGGAAACGCATGCATATAGGTATATAACCAAAATGCATGCCGATCAGCAACCACGATGACCAAAAAGCAAACACCGAATTAAATCCGAAATAATAGAAAAGAAGAAAACCAACCCAAAGAATTTGCTGAAATAATTTGGTATTAAGTTTAACAAATTGTTTACTTTTTCATTTACATTTATTATCAAGACTCAAACCGAGGTGGAGGGTATCAAAGATTCGGCACAGCCGAATTTAACACTCTTACTTGTTTTATTATAACGTGATAACGATAAAAAAATATGTGGCAATACTACTAACATGAGCTATGTTATTGTGTTCTTGGTATTGTTAATATATGTATATGCATATTATTTTTGTGGCATTTTTTTATGTTGTTGTACAATTATTATGTTCAACCGCTAAACTGTTACAACAAACACACTGGGTTTTATGTTTTTTTTGATATATCTACATATTTTTGCTCGTATCTAATCAAATTGATGCCCTTTGTAGCCCATTTTCAATACCAACCTGCTGGGAATTATGGCAAATGATATTTTTGTAACCTTATCCAGTTAGCTGGCTTTTTTTGTGAATGAGCGTGATTTCAACAGACAGACGGGCATCGCTATATCGACTCGAGCTGTGATAAGGATCAAGAATATATATACTTTATGGGGTCGGAAATTAGTTTTTCGATGCGTTACAAACGGAATGACAAACCTATATATACCCTCTGCCACTGACGTGTGGAGGGTATAAAAAGTAGAAATTTTTACTGAAATATAATAAAGAATATACAGGGGGCGTCATAAATATTTTGACGAAACTGCTGCCCGCTCTTTAATATCAATAAATTCCAACGATGCAATTGTGTTTGTTGTTGTTTGCCAATTCCCGTTAGATGAGAGCATAAGCTATTAAGTGAATAAAAATTTTAATCAGTTGCATTATCTCATTCGTTAAATAAGGTGATTTTCAGCAATAAGCGCGATTTTGATTTTGACAAAAGTATTTTGACGGATATGATTTTTAAAATTTTGTAAGTAAAAATTTTTTTTTTATTATAATACAATATTAATTTGGTTAAATTTATACCTTGTAGACCCTTTTTTACTTCAAAATGGGGAAAAAATCGGAATTAAGCATTGAGGTTAGGGCTGAAATTGTAACCAAACATGATTGTGGTATTTCTGTAAAAGAAATCTGTGAAGAATACAATTTATCGAGACAAACCGTGCATTATCAAATCAAT
The DNA here is from genome assembly GCA_963682025.1 of Cordilura impudica. Classification (NCBI taxonomy): domain Eukaryota; kingdom Metazoa; phylum Arthropoda; class Insecta; order Diptera; family Scathophagidae; genus Cordilura; species Cordilura impudica. Next base: position 206,708,950 of record OY821517.1, on the reverse strand, counting down.
AAGCATAAAAAGACAAATTCAGTCCAAAATTTAGCCCGGCCGGGCAGAAAAAGGAAAACTACATCGACAGAAGACAGGCACATCATTCGTCAATTTATGAAAAATCCCACAATAACTCCAAAATACTTAGCATCTCAGCTACAGAAACATTCAAACGATGCCATAAGTGAACGTACGATACGTAGACGCCTTACTCAACATAGTTTTGGTACTTATGTAATACAAAATATGCCACATATCTCACCTGGCAACAAAGTAAAGCGGTTGGAATTTGCCAGAAAGTATGTTAATAAGCCTCCAAGCTTTTGGAACCGGTTTTGAGTATCAAGGGTCACAGAAAAAACATATGTTCGAATTCCGAAGGAAACCCGTAAGAAATTAACTCCAGTCAGCGAAAGAATGAGCCATGGTGGTGGCTCGGTAATGTTCTGGGGTTGTATTTCGTCCAATGGAGCTGGCGATTTAGTCCCAATCGATGGAACAATGAACCAGCATAAATATTTGCACATTTTAAACAGTCACGCATTCCAATCGGGTGATCAAATAATCGGAGAGTCATTTATTTTCCAGCAGATTAATGCCCCATGTCATAAAAGCCGTATGGTGATGCAATTTTTGATCGGTTCTGGGATGGAAATATTGGTTTGGCCACCCCAAAGTCCAGACATAATTGTAATTGAAAATGTCTGGTCATATATAAAGGCAAAAAGAAGTGTATCATTAACTCGTACAAGGGAAGAAACCATTTCTGAAGTACAGGGTCTTTGGCAGGAAGTTCCTTTAGAAATGTTTTCGAAACTCGTCGATTCCGTACCAAAACGCTTGCGTAAACTTATAGATTCAAAGGGAGGATATATATTTTACTAAAAATTAATAGTTTATAATTTTATTTTTAATAATTGAATTAATTTTTAATTTAATACCTTTTTGCCATTTCAAGAAACTTAATTTTGTTCACAATACACTGAATTAATATAAAATAATTCAATGGAATATATTTTGTTTTTTTATTTATGAATTTGCTTAACTTTTCTCCTTTAAAGTTTTTATACCCTATACCACTATGTGGTTTGGGTATAATGACTTTGTGCTGCTGTTTGTAACAACCAAAAATATTTGAACTAGACCCATCTTTAATTATACCGATCGAATCAGAATCACTTTCTGAGTTGATTTAACAATGTCCGTCCGTCCGTCCGTCTGTGTGTCCATGTAAAGCTTGTAATCAAACTGCAGGTCGCAAATATGAATATATTTTGCTGAAATTTTTATCGGCCATGGGATGAACGGTATTGAAATTGGTGAGAATCGGTCCATGTTCAGACCTAGCCCCCATACAAATTACCCATATGAAATCGACATAAATTGCCATAAGATCCAAATTGTCATATAGATCTTACTCAAATTGGGTTTGTATGCGTTCATTACATCCACTAATGAGTAGTCCAAAAATGATCCCTTTGACCCCATATAGAGCTGCTTCCCGATCTTCACTTAAATCTATTAAAAAACAAAAATATTGCACTGATTCTTCTCAAATTTTGTTTGTATATATTTTTGCAAAATACAAGAGACTTTACCAAACATGATCAGGATCGGTCCATTTTTGGACCTAGTCCCTTTATGGATATAGCATCCGATATGAACTTTTTCCTATCTGCAGCCAAAAAAATTAATAAAAATCCCACTCAAATTTGGTTTTTGCTTATTTTCAATGTCCAGTTAGTTGGGCCTAAGAGATAGGGTTTCTAAACGCATGGTATAGGGTATCGTATAGTCGGTCTAGACCGACTATAATTTTCTTACTTGTTTAATTTCTATGACTGTTAAAAAAAATTAAAATATTTCAATTTTGCATTCGTCAAAATATTTTTGCCGCCCCCTGTAGGTACAAAGTAATAATGTATTTGACTAAATACGCTTACTTAAAAGCGAAAATAGATTATTCAGCGCAAAAAGTAATTACCATAATGTAGAAAAATAACCTCAATTAATGATCTTTACTTTTTCCAATTGTATTTCAGAAAGCATCAATTGATTTTTAGAAATGATCAACTGAATATCAAAATGTATCAAATTTAGTTCAGAAATTATCAAATGTGTTTCAGAAAACATCAAATGTATTTCAAAACAAACCTTTTCTAATGTTTTTTTTTATGTAATCTACATTACAACGAAATGAATTTGATTTATAATGGGTAATCTAAGATTGCGCTCTGATTTCAATACTCTATTTGATCAATGTTATATTATACTTTAACATAAATAAGTACTCATTTTTGAATAAATTATAATAAAGAACTTGTAAAGTTATAAAGCATTTGACGAAATGATTAACAAATGTAGAAAAATAACAACTAATGCATGAAACACATATTTTTTTTTTTTGGAAAACAACAGCAACATATAACAACAATATAAACAGATGGTTTTTACGTTTAGAGTAATAGCTGGACTTATTGCACTATTTAGCATAAATGTAAACAAAATATTTAAAAAGTAACCAATCTCATAAACACATTACTAAACTATTACAGCAAACACACTGGATTTTTAGGATATTTTAGAGGTGTCTCCATATTTTAGGCCATATCTTGCCACAATGATCCCCGATTTACCTCATTTTCAACAGCAACGTGCTCCAAATAATGGTAAACAATATTATGCTAAGTTTTGTCAGGCAAATGTTTTATTTTGTGAATGCGTGTAATTTCAACAGACAGGCGGAAATCGTTTCATCGACTCGAATTTTTATAGGGATCAAGAATATATATATACTTTATGGGGTCGCAAATTCATTTCTCGATGCGTTACAAACGGAATGACAAACTGATATAATAAGATCTGAAAAAAAAAATATCGCTAGTGGAAAATATAAAAAAACGACTAAAACAAAAATAGAGATTTTAAAATATAACACATGGACAAGTATTCTGAAAAAGATCCGAAATTAAAAAAATATATTTTGTTTACTATCTTTTATTGACTTAAAAATTGTTAAATGTACCGACTGAAACTACTACTCGATCTGATATGTTGAATGTACCAAAAAGCCTTTGTACTGGGGACTATGCCTTGTTTTATGATTTTTATTTTTCTCAGCAGAAATAAACGATTTTTTGATTTTTATTTTTTCGAGCAAATATAAAAATCAAACATAGCAAAACAAGTGTGTTAAATTCAATATTAAAACCAATATTGAGTACGGTTACTATTTTATTACAATTGCCGATACTTAACCTCTAAATTCTAATACCACTTGAATTTAAATTTAATTGTTTTTTTTACCAGTATTTTTTATAATTATTTATTGTTTTTTTTTTTTAACAATGATAGTTTTTTTCATAGAAAGAATTAGCTTCTATCTGAAAAATTTCATTAGTTTTCTTTCTTTTATTGGAGTAGAAAAACTGTTAAGATTCCTTCATAAGACTAAAGAGAAATATTTTTTTAAAGCAGCCGGCATTAAAATACCAAAGTCAAAGTTAAGGATCTTTTTTTTTGTTAACCAACATTCAGGGGATGCCCCTACAAATGCAGTGCATTGTGTTCATTTTAGGAAAATAGGTTATGGGAAGGAGGAGAGAGGGAATAGTGTTTGTGGATATTTGACTTAAATTTTATTATATTGTAACTGTCAGTGAAGACTTGTGCGGGGAGTTTATTCCACATACGGCTAGTTCGACTGACAAACAAATTTTCTCTGTAATGCGTTGTGCGATCAACTGGATAGTGTACTACAAACGGATGTGATCTACTAGCGGGTTGATCGAACTGAAACTCGGGCACTTGGAATGCGTTCACTAATCTAAGAACATTTTGCAAAAATTAGCGATATTTAACAAATACATTCAAAATAGTTTTGACTAAAATTTTTGGCAGTTTTATTTTAATATTAACCTAAAAAAAACAATTTGTTAAATATTTTTATCTGAATTAATCTAAAGACACAAAGATAGATTAAATGCAATTAAAACAAGTAAGAGTTGAAAGTTGGTCTATGCGGACTCAGATATGTGCCCTATACTAATAGTTTTAGAAAATTTAAAAGGATTGTAAAAAATAAAATGCATATTTACATTCCGAGATGAATTTGCAGACACCTAAACATTTTCAGCAATTAAATGAACATTTTATAATTTGTTTTTTACGAAAAAAATTTGTTGCATAAACAAATATCAAAACAATTGAAGGAAAATAGTGATGTATATAAAATTAAATCAAACCCGATGTTCGATTATTCTCAAGATCAAAAATTATAGAAGCTATCCAAAAAATTTTTACATCATTTTTATTCTTACTAGAAGATCCCAGTCCTCGAAATTCGAGTGCATTTTTTTTTTTTTCATTTAATAAATTATTTTATAAGACCCTAAAGGTATGCTCATCAAGTTTAGGCAATTCACAATTCAACACTTTTTATTGTCGTGATGGTAATACAAAACGCTAATGTAAAGTGCACGCATAACTTTCCTCAATCTGTACGTTAACTTTCGTGTTGCGTAATGTAAAGTTGATTGTGCACGCATAACTTTCCTCAAACTCAACGAATTTAAACAGTTAATCTGTACGTTAACTTGCGTGTTGCATAATGTAAAGTTGATTGTGCACACATAGCTTTTCTCATAGTTTGATCCACTGAGTGTTCTGAGAGTGAAACGATCAAGATACATTCATTAGAAGAGGATCTATGAGAATTCCAATTGCTTGAGTGAATGTGTCCCATAAGAAATGTACAGGGAAGAATCGCGTTTGAGTATAACTTGGGTAAGGTGGGAGTTGAGTAAATTTCAATGATTGATGACATATCTGTATCTAAATACCTTTCAATAAAAAAACAAGTAAGAGTGTTAAATTCGGCTGTGCCGAATCTTTGATACCCTCCACCTCGGTTTGAGTCTTGATAATAAATGTAAATGAAAAAGTAAACAATTTGTTAAACTTAATACCAAATTATTTCAGCAAATTCTTTGGGTTGGTTTTCGTCTTTTCTATTATTTCGGATTTATTTCGGTGTTTGCTTTTTGGTCTCGTGGTTGCTGATGGGCATGCATTTAGGTTATATACCTATATGCATGAGTTTCCTGTTATATGACATAACTTCTCGTTTAATTTAGTTTTTGCTAATTAAATAGCTCGTCCTAACCTCCATTGCAAAGGTAATGGTTGTGTAGGGTGGCTATATGCATTAAATCGTGCTAATTGGAGATGGCTGTATAGTTTATTTTAACTGGCCAAATATTTCTTCATTGCGGCCATATAGGTCGGATGGAGTAACAAAATAATAACCAAAAAAAAAAATAACTAATTATTATCAAAAAAAAAAAACTCTCAACTTTTTTATACCCTCCACTCCAGTGTGCAGAGGGTATATATAAGTTTGTCATTCCGTTTGTAATAATTAGAAAAAAAAATTTGGACCCCATAAAATATATATATTTGTGATCCTTATAACAACCGGAGTTGATATAGCGATGTCCGTCTGTCCATCTGTGGAAATCACGATGGCGGCATCAATCGGGCAGCTCGCTGACATAAAAAAGGATTCACTAACATCCTGAAAAGTTCGCTATTTAAATTCGTCCAAATCGGTCGATTAGGGCCGAGATTTGAATGAAGAACTAAAAAAGTCTTGAAAAAATATAATTTTCTATGTTGTTCTTGTCACGATCACGCCCTCAATAGGATAGCTAAGGTGATCATTTTTAGTGAGAATGATTCACCAAATTCATGGAAAGATTTCTACTTCAAAAAAATGGAAAATGAAAATTGAAGAATGAAAAATGGTTATTGGAAAATGGAAATTAAAAAATTAAAAATGATAAATGGAAAATGAAAAATGGAAAATGAAAATTGAAAAATGAATATTAAACAAGTAAGAGTGTTAAATTCGGCTGTGCCGAATCTTTGATACCCTCCACCTCGGTTTGAGTCTTGATAATAAATGTAAATGAAAAAGTAAACAATTTGTTAAACTTAATACCAAATTATTTCAGCAAATTCTTTGGGTTGGTTTTCGTCTTTTCTATTATTTCGGATTTATTTCGGTGTTTGCTTTTTGGTCTCGTGGTTGCTGATCGGCATGCATTTTGGTTATATACCTATATGCATGCGTTTCCGGTTATATGACATAACTTCTCGTTTAATTTAGTTTTTGCTAATTAAATAGCTCGCCCTAACCTCCATTGCAAAGGTAATGGTTGTGTAGAGTGGCTATATGCATTAAATCGTGCTAATTGGAGATGGCTGTATAGTTTCTTTTAACTGGCCAAATATTTCTTCATTGTGGCCATATAGGTCGGATGGAGTAACAAAATAATAACCAAAAAAAAAGCTCTCTCAACTTTTTTTTAAAATATTGCCATATTTTGAAAACATAGAGAATAAATTTATAATAATAAATAATCAAATTAGGGATGAAAAACGCAAAAAACGAAAAGTCCCAAACATTTTAAATAAAATAATTTAATGTTATCTTTATTTTCTGAAAAACTTCAAATTTTCACCCAAAAAAAATTGTGAAAATTTATATATAAAAAAAAATAACATTCTCATAAAATTACGTTTACTTATGTAACAATTTTTATGTTAGCAATTCTTAAATATCATTTGAGGTTTTCTTAAATTCATTGAATTTAAATTAATATCGAAAAATCTATTTTTCTATTTATTTAAATTGTAAAGGAGTGGCATCTCTGTCAAAATAAGCGAAAAACACAAAGAATAGAAAAAAACAAATTACTTCGTGTTTGACAGGATGATTTTATGTTTATGTTTAATATCTTTGTTTTTTTTACTAATATTTCTGTTTATTTATTTGAAAATGAAATAATGAATTGAATATGCTATTTAATTTTTTTATTTATATAAAAAAGTTTTTTAATTAAAGCAAAATATTTTCACTATTTCATGATTTTTATTTATGTATGACGACATTTCAACCTAAAAATTTAAGTTTTTATCGATTGGATAAACAACACAAAAATGGTTGTCGTTTAGATAACAACAACAGCTGACTTTAACAATAGCGAATATCGTTTCAAAATTTTACTGATAATTTTGAAATTTTCTTTTTTTTTACAATTCGACTATCGTTAAAAGAAGTTACTGAATCGCGGTACTGAAAAGTTATTAATATCTCCTGAATGGCAATATTTTTTTTAAATGTAAACATTTTTAAATGTAAAGATATTTCTAAATTTAAAATTATTATTTCCGACGTTTTGATATGATTTTCTGAAACTCAATTAATATTTTCTAATTTATAATTGGAAATTTTATTTTCAGTTTTTATTATAATTGATATTTTCTTAAATTTGAATGGAAAATTTAAAAAGTGAAATTTTGTATTTATGTGAATAATAATGCTCTATTAATTATAAACAATTTTTAAAAATTAGATGTAATCGCAATCAGATATTTTATAGGTAAAGCAGAATAATAATTCTATATAACTATGTAGAACTGTTTTGTAAGCAAAAAACTCATTGACGAACTCGGTAACTCTATTTTGTAAAGACAACAAAAAGTTAACCCCCCAATCTCACATCACACTGAAATTGTAAAATCGTTGTGTACGTATTATCAACGAAAAATTGTTCGAATTAGTCGAATCCATCGCCATTAAATTTTATGCTCAAACATCTGACTGCAATCTCATTTTTAAAATGTTGTCGAAGCGTAAACTTGAAAAAATTTGTATACTTCTCTCTCTTATTTTATTTTAAGTAGAGTTACCAAGTTTATTATACAGGCACATGTTTGAGGGAAAATGTTTACATTTATTATTATTAGTATTATTTTAATAATAGTTAATAATATTTATGCTCTATAATTAACAAACTTGCGTTTTTGTATGCGCATTTCAAAAAATAAATCATTATAATAGATTTAACAAGTTAAAACTTTAATTACAATTTTACAGAATCCAGTAAATTTGCATTAAATTTATAACAGGGTAACATTAATCATCGTTAGTGTCTGCCACTATTTGCACGAAAAATTTGGTGCCATTAGTGTGACCACTGCGGAAAATGTGTGTGTATTAGTAAAAACAAGTAAGAGTGTTAAATTCGGCTGTGCCGAATCTTTGATACCCTCCACCTCGGTTTGTTAAACTTAATACCAAATTATTTCAGCAAATTCTTTGGGTTGGTTTTCTTCTTTTCTATTATTTCGGATTTATTTCGGTGTTTGCTTTTTGGTCATCGTGGTTGCTGATCGGCATGCATTTTGGTTATATACCTATATGCATGCGTTTCCGGTTATATGACATAATTTCTCGTTTAATTTAGTTTTTGCTAATTAAATAGCTCGCCCTAACCTCCATTGCAAAGGTAATGGTTGTGTAGAGTGGCTATATGCATTAAATCGTGCTAATTGGAGATGGCTGTATAGTTTCTTTTAACTGGCCAAATATTTCTTCATTGTGGCCATATAGGTTGGATGGAGTAACAAAATAATAACCAAAACAAAAGCTCTCTCAACTTTTTTTTAAAATATTGCCATATTTTGAAAACATAGAGAATAAATTTATAATAATAAATAATCAAATTAGGGATGAAAAACGCAAAAAACGAAAAGTCCCAAACATTTTAAATAAAATAATTTAATGTTATCTTTATTTTCTGAAAAACTTCAAATTTTCGTCCAAAAAAAATTTTGAAAATTTATATATAAAAAATAACATTCTCATAAAATTACGTTTACTTATGTAACAATTTTTATGTTAGCAATTCTTAAATATCATTTGAGGTTTTCTTAAATTCATTGAATTTAAATTAATATCGACAAATCTGTTTTTCTATTTATTTAAATTGTAAAGGAGTGGCATCTCTGTCAAAATAAGCGAAAAACACAAAGAATAGAAAAAAACAAATTACTTCGTGTTTGACAGGATGATTTTATGTTTATGTTTAATATCTTTATTTTTTTTACTAATATTTCTGTTTATTTATTTGAAAATGAAATAATGAATTGAATATGCTATTTAATTTTTTTATTTATATAAAAAAGTTTTTTAATTAAAGCAAAATATCTTCACTATTTCATGATTTTTATTTATGTATGACGACATTTCAACCTAAAAATTTAAGTTTTTATCGATTGGATAAACAACACAAAAATGGTTGTCGTTTAGATAACAACAACAGCTGACTTTAACAATAGCGAATATCGTTTCAAAATTTTACTGATAATTTTGCAATTTTCTTTTTTTTTTACAATTCGACTATCGTTAAAAGAAGTTACTGAATCGCGGTACTGAAAAGTTATTAATATCTCCTGAATGGCAATATTTTTTTTAAATGTAAACATTTTTATATGTAAAGATATTTCTAAATTTAAAATTATTATTTCCGACGTTTTGATATGATTTTCTGAAACTCAATTAATATTTTCTAATTTATAATTGGAAATTTTATTTTCAGTTTAAAAAGTGAAATTTTGTATTTATGTGAATAATAATGCTTTATTAATTATAAACAATTTTTAAAAATTAGATGTAATCGCAATCAGATATTTTATAGGTAAAGCAGAATAATAATTCTATATAACTATGTAGAACTGTTTTGTAAGCAAAAAACTCATTGACGAACTCGGTAACTCTATTTTGTAAAGACAACAAAAAGTTAACCCCCCAATCTCACATCACACTGAAATTGTAAAATCGTTGTGTACGTATTAAGGTGCTATTACACGAAATGTTTTTTACATATGTACTGTCACTTTTTTTATCCATATGAAATTCTTCATGTCTGTCAAAATTGTCTTTTACATACGATTCATAATTTTTGCTATCACACGTGCGTATGTATTTCCGTATGACATAACCTCTAAATGTAAACAACAGCTGATTTAATTTGTGAATTTACAAAAATTTGTTGTTAAAAAAAAGGTTATGTATTTTTTAATTGTTAATTAATACTAAACAATTTATTTTTCTTTCAATATTAATCTTTAAAATGTACTCTGTTTTTCTTTCGCCACAATCAGTGTTGTATTTTCACTTGTTTGTCATGCAAAAATAGAACCTGTTCTAATTGAGAAATGTACATGTGACTTTCCTCATGTATTGTACATAAACAATGTTTTATATGTATCACACGATGTGTACAACTTTTGTTGTGGGAAAATTTGACAGTACATATGTAAAAAAGACATCATGTAATAGCACCTTTATCAACGAAAAATTGTTCGAATTAGTCGAATCCATCGCCATTAAATTTTATGCTCAAACATCTGACTGCAATCTCATTTTTAAAATGTTGTCGAAACGTAAACTTGAAAAAATTTGTATACTTCTCTCTCTTATTTTATTTTAAGTAGAGTTACCAAGTTTATTATACAGGCACATGTTTGAGGGAAAATGTTTACATTTATTATTATTAGTATTATTTTAATAATAGTTAATAATATTTATGCTCTATAATTAACAAACTTGCGTTTTTGTATGCGCATTTCAAAAAATATATCATTATAATAGATTTAACAAGTTAAAACTTTAATTACAATTTTACAGAATCCAGTAAATTTGCATTAAATTTATAACAGGGTAACATTAATCATCGTTAGTGTCTGCCACTATTCGCACGAAAAATTTGGTGCCATTAGTGTGACCACTGCGGAAAATGTGTGTGTATTAGTAAAAAAAAATGTGAGTGTATTGAGTTTTTCGAACTTGCAGTGTGATGTGAGATTGGTGGGTAATATGCAAAACTTATGTTCATATTTGTAAAAGAATAATGAAAAAACGTATGAAATAAAAGACCAACCCGTGTATACTCTTAACATTGTTCTGTATGATATCTAGTTGAAAATATTAACATTCATGTTAAAATAGAAAAAACTATTGCAAAGCTAATTAGAACAAACAAAAATTATGCCGGCATCTACTGTGGCATAGTCACGCTGAGCAAAATGAAGTGACACTCTGTTAATACAAAAGAAATGTATTTTCCCCACAACAAAATACTGCAGAATTTTATGTAAATAAAATAACCGATTTATTTCTAACATGCAGTTACTATGAATATACATACATACATATATATAATATATGTACATTATTTGTATTATTTAATATGTGTATGTATGTATATTTAAATATTACACACAAAAAATACAACATCAAACGTTATTTTTGTGTTTTTCTCTTTAAATAAATTAATACATAAATTTTTTGCTAAATTTACATTTGGGCAATTCACAACAGGTGTTGTACATTGTATGTTGTATTGAAATACACAATACAATCATTTGTTGTGAACACTCAGTTGTATTTTCATATTGTAAAACGCTTTCTTTAGTAATTTTCGATCCAACGAGGAAAGATCGCTTCGTCGCTTCTGCTATTTTGTATAAGAGAAAACACTTGTCAGTGTTTGCTTTTTGGTCGTGAGATATACCCTGGAGTTTTAGTTACGTACCTCTTGCATTTTAATTTATAATGAAAAAAAAAATGTTAAATGTTTTGGTTGGTACTGAAAGAGAAAATACATACTAAAAATATAAACATTAATTTTTATATAAATAAACTTATCGATGTATTTGCGTTATTTGCATTATTTGCCATATTTTATTTTATAATTATTTATGCTGATAATATTCTATGTATTTGTTTTTTCTTTTTCATAAAAACTGGCATTCACTTGGAACTGATATGTTATGATACAATATACAACATTTACTAAACATAGCAAATGAAGTTGGATCGTGTATCAGATTTTTCAGTGAAAATTACCAACAACAATTTTACACTATTGTAAAGTGATACACGATACAAGAGATACAACGATACATTACCCATTGTGAATTGCCCAATTGTTTTTTTTATTAACAACTAGGTATTTTAGCATTATTTGCTTTAGATGTTGGTGAATTTTTACTCCCTTTATATTAACTCGTAGTGTCTGCTTGTCGAAAAAATTTTGGATCGATTTTAACCACTTTCCCGTGACCCAATCGATCTGAAATTTTGCAGGCAGGCTTGTGGCAATGAAATGATCTAACATATTTTTTTAGTGATGCCAAAACAATGGAAACTTTAAAATTTTTCTACCAGAGTTGATAAAAAAATGTACAAAGGGTTTGTTTTTGTTATATTATTACCATAACGACCACAAAAACAACAAGTCCAGCTATGAAAACAATGCAACATTTAGAATAACAACAAGAACAATATAGAAATATCATGTTTTTCATTTTTTTTTTTACTTTTTCAGAGATTTCCCTGGACCTGTTCCACCGATTTTAATGATTTTTGAAGTAGAAATCTTTCCATGAATTTGGTGAATCATTCTCACTAAAAATGATCACTGTAGCTGCACTATTGAGGGCGTGATCGTGACAAGAACAACATAGAAAATTATTTTTTTTTCAAGACTTTTTTAGTTCTTCATTCAAATCTCGGGCCCTAATCGACCGATTTGGACGATTTTAAATAGCAAACTTCTCAGGATGTTAGTGAATCATTCTTATGTCAACGAGTACCCTAGCTGCCGGATTGATGCCGTCATCGTGATTTCCACAGACGGACAGACGGACATCGCTATATCAACTCCGGTTGTTATAAGGATCACAAATATATAAATTTTATGGGGTCCAAAATTTTTTTTCTAATTATTACAAACGGAATGACAAACTTATATATACCCTCTGCACACTGGAGTGGAGGGTATAACAACTCTACAACAGCAACAATGACAGTCATATGTTTTTCAAATAGGAAAAAACTGTTTATGTGTTAGTTTCGGTCATTCCCCAGTATGCATTGAAATATTATTTCTCCAATGTTGGAGAAAAGTTAAGTTCTTAAATTGATGTCAAATGTAATTCTCAACTTGGGTTGAACAATTTTTCTCCTTGTTTGCTTTCAACTTGACATCAAGTTGAGATTTAACATTTTTTCCAATCTTTGAGAAACATTTTTACTCTCAATTGGATATCCAACACTTTTCTCCACTTGAGACAAACATTTTTTCAACTTGAATACGATTTGTGTTAAGTCTGAGATATTATTTAAATATGTCATAAATAATAAATTAAATTAAAAAATGCCAAAAAAGTACAAATAAATCATTGATATATTTTTAATTATTTTTGCTTTTTGTCGAATTTTTCAAAAAATGTACAACTAATTAATTCATTTATTTTTAATTCTAGATTTTAAAAAATGTACATAATATGTACATTTAATGTTAAATATGTACATGCTATCACACGTGCATATGTATTTACGTATGACATAAGCTCTAAATGTAAACAACAGCTGATTTAATTTGTGAATTTACAAAAATTTATTGTTAAAAAAAAGTTATATATTTTTTAATTGTTAATTAATATTAAACAATTTATTTTTCTTTCAATATTAATCTTCATAATTTACTCTGTTTTTCTTTCGCCACAATCAGTGTTGTATTCTCATATGATTGATCATACAAAAATAGAACCTGCTCTAATTGAAAAATGTACATGTGCCTTTCCTCATGTATTGTACATAAACAATGTTTCATATGTATCACACGATGTGTACAACTTTTGTTGTGGGAAAATTTGACAGTACATATGTAAAAAACACATCATGTAATAGCACCTTAAGCAAAGCAAGTGGCTTCGAAATTCGATGATGCCAGTTAATCATTTTTTGTTCACGCGGAATTTATAATTGGAGGAATTTTTTTCTCGAGAAATGTATTTTCCGTGAGAAAGAAATTCCTTGAGAATATTCATAATTGGGATGAATAACTTTTAATTGGAACTTTTTAGTCGGAATAAATCATAATTCTAGTTAGATATTGGTTAATATTTAATTAGAAAAAATATTGTGGTGGCATCTACGCAATTATTGAGGCAGTCACGGAAAAATTAAATGCAAGTCTGTTTTTTTTAATATAACAAAAATTGATTTTCCCTTTAACAAAATATGGCAGAATTCTTTATAAATGAAATGCAAAATGGAAAATCAATTTTGTGCTAATTCTTAACAAAATTAATAAAATATATATATGTATTATTATATTTATTAATATTTGTAATTTTATTTGACACAATTTCACACACAGTTTTACAGATCAACTGTTTTAATTAGAAAAAATATTGTGGTGGCATCTACGCAATTATTGAGGCAGTCACGGAAAAATTAAATGCAAGTCTGTTTTTTTTAATATAACAAAAATGGATTTTCCCTTTAACAAAATATGGCAGAATTCTTTATAAATGAAATGCAAAATGGAAAATCAATTTTGTGCTAATTCTTAACAAAATTAATAATATATATATATATATATATATGTATTATTATATTTATTAATATTTGTAATTTTATTTGACACAATTTCACACACAGTTTTACAGATCAACTGTTTTCAACTGATTTAGAAGTTTTCTGTTTTTGAAACAGTAGTGCCAATTTGTAACATTTTGTGATGTAATGAAAATCGCAGAATAATAAGTTAATACACAATAAAAAATATTAAATTTTTAAGTTTTATATACATATTGCAATAAAAAAAACTTTGGTAAATTTACATTGAAGATGGTCAGAAATGAATGAGAAAAAATATATAGACATTTTAGAAAAGCACATTTAATGTTAAACTTTATGCACAAAATATATGGGTTTTTGTTGTTTCGAATTTAACTGTGGCTCTAAGTGAAAAGTTTTAGACCGATCGTATATTACATCTTGAGGATCCTCACCTAATATTTTCAAATATTTTAAATTCTTTTTAACTCATTTAACCTCATTACGAAAATAGTAAAACAGTAAATATAGAAAATCCACGCACCTCAAAAAATTGTTTTCTATGAAATAAATTAAAGACATTTCATATTATACAATTTTCTTTCAAAAATGTATCAATTATTGCAAATTTGAAATTTGACATATAGTATTTGTACATATATTTGTATAGATTTCGCAGTATGAAAAGAACTATTATTTCTTTATTTAGAATATATGTAAGTATTGCTCGCAAAAAAATGCAACATCATGAATGAAACACATAGACGACTGCTGGCAGCAGCATTTGTAGTCGTATAGTCAGCTACTTGATTTTTCTGAATACGACAGCAACATATAATACAAATGCATTTTTATTTAAATATACAATTACTTTTACTTATTTAAATGCATTAGTACAACGTAAAAATAAATAAATTAGTTTAACGCCTTTTGATTATTAATGGAATTATAGCCTTTCATTTTGCGATTTTTTTTTTAAACAAAATAAAATATTTCATAGCACTAACTTCTTTTACATATTTTGTTATATTGTCAACACTATTTTTGTTTTGTAGGCAACAAAACACACTTGCAGTTTTTTTTTTCTATTTGAAGAACATATGACTGCCATTGTTGATGTTGTAGAGTTGTTTTTTTTTTTGATTTTGTTTCGTTAACTCTTTTGTATTAAAGCACCTCCAATATATGTATCCATTTTAGTTTGCAAATTCAGTATATTTATAATTTATTAATTACAGCAAAAAATAATAGAAACAATTTTATCAGTTATGCTTACGAAACTATATAAATAGACTTGAAGTTGGCTGCAAAAGCAGTAGCCTGTGTAAAGAACAAGTTAGCGACATGTAACTGTTACGTAACGTGTCAGCCTTTTTTTCACATGAAAAGTATTGGGACGTTCCGGTTACGTTCGGTAACTGTTTTAAATGATTTTCATGTAAAAAAAAACAACTGACTCGTTACGGTTACGGTTAGAAAACATTGACCTTTTATATGTATTATAATGCTATGAATGCATTTATCTTTATTTTATTTATATATTCTTTTTTTTTGTATTGTATATTATTTTTTTTTATTATTACTATTTCATTTAATTATTTTTTTCTTTAAATAAATTAACACATAAAAATTTGTTTTTTAAATTATTGGTGAACTTTTACTCCCTTTATTTACTGCCTTTATATTAACTGGTAGTGTCTGCTTGTTGACAAAATTTTGGATCGATTTTTAGCCCCTTTCCCGTGAGCCAATCGATCTGAAATTTTGCATGCAGGCTCGTGGCAATGACAGAAATGATCTAACAAATTTTTTTAGTGATGCCAAAACAATGGAAACTTTTAAAATTTTCTACCAGAGTTCACAAAAAAAATGTACAAAGGGTTTGTTTTTATTATATTATTACCACAACGACCACAAAAACAACAAGTCCAGCTATGACAACAATGCAACATTTAGAATAACAACAGGAACAATATGGAAACATCATGTTTTTAAATTTTTTTTTTAATTTTTCATAGATTTACCTGGACCTGTTCCACCGATTTTAATGATTTTTGAAGTAGAAATCTTCCCATGAATTCGGTGAATCATTCTCACTAAAAATTATCACCCTAGCTATCCTATTGAGGGCGTGATCGTGACAAGAACAACATAGAAAATTATATTTTTTCAAGACTTTTTTTAGTTCTTCATTCAAATCTCGGGCCCTAATCGACCGATTTGGACGATTTTAAATAGCAAACTTTTCAGGATGTTAATGAATCATTTTTTATGCCAACGAGCACCCTAGCTGCCCGATTGATGCCGTCATCGTGATTTCCACAGACGGACAGACGGACAGACGGACAGACGGACATCGCTATATCAACTCCGGTTGTTATAAGGATCACAAATATATATATTTTATGGGGTCCAAATTTTTTTTTCTAATTATTACAAACGGAATGACAAACTTATATATACCCTCTGCACACTGGAGTGGAGGGTATAAAAATGTGAGTGTATTGAGTTTTTCGAACTTGCAGTGTGATGTGAGATTGGTGGGTAATATGCCAAACTTATGTTCATATTTGTAAAAGAATACTGAAAAAACGTATGAAATAAAAGACCAACCCGTGTATACTCTTAACATTGTTCTGTATGATATCTAGTTGAAAATATTAACATTCATGTTAAAATAGAAATAACTATTGCAAAGCTAATTAGAACAAACAAAAATTATGCCGGCATCTACTGTGGCATAGTCACGCTGAGCAAAATGAAGTGACACTCTGTTAATACAAAAGAAATGTATTTTCCCCACAACAAAATACTGCAGAATTTTATGTAAATAAAATAACCGATTTATTTCTAACATGCAGTTACTAAGAATATACATACATATCGTATAATGATTCTGTCTCAACAATATATTCTAATTTCTTTAATATAATTTCTATTGCCTGGTTTTCATTATGTCATTTTCAATGGCAATTCTTGTCAATTATTGTCAGTTATATGAAAACGGGGTTTAATGTCTTATCATTTACAACCCCTGTCAACTTTTGACACCAAAAATGAAATTGCCAGCATGTTGGCAATATGTTTGTGTTTGACAGCCGGATTTTTTGTTCGTTTATAAGACGTAATGCAAACGTAATGAATAGAAAATTACGAGATGTCAGTTGGGGCAATTGTTTGTTGTCAGTTTATATGACATAGTGAAAACCAGGCATATTAATGTTAGAAGTGTTTCATCGTTGAATAAATTTAATAAATTTAAACAGCTTTTAAGTCAATTTTTTAAACTTCCTGACGTTATAGCTGTGTAGGAAACTTGGTTCGATGGTAAATGTATTCATTTGTATTCTATACCTGGTTATCACGCTGTCCATTGTTGTCGGAGTGATGGATATGGTGGAACTTCCATTTTTGTAGCAGCTAATTTAAACTACCGAGTTCTTATAAATCGAAGTGAGGAATTTTTGGATTTATTGATGATTTAGCTGCCCAGTGTAATTTTTAACAATATACCTCTGCGATTCGTGTCGCTGTACCGATTACAGAAATGTAGCTTTCCGCAATTCATCAGTAAGATTGAAGATATTCTTCCAGAAATTACAAATGGTTAGTGTATGGTGTCGGGAGACTTCAACGTAGACAACTTGTCTAATGACTATTGCTGTAGATGCTTGGTAAATCTTTTTTCTGAACTTGGAATGGAGTTATGTCATAATCTCATTACTAGACCATTGAGTAAATCGTCAATTGATTGTATATTTAGTAATATAATTCAACTAATTTCTGTCGATGCTATTGAAAACAAACTTACTGATCATAACATAATAAGCTGGAGCTTAAAAGTTAACAGATTAATTTGACTATGACCAATTTGTTTCTTTACTTGATCAGAACTTAAATCAAATTTGTAGTTATACTAATCCGTCGGAACAGTGTAAACAACTGATAAATGTATTGACAAATGCGCGTGTACAATGCACTTCAACGAGTACCACAAGAATAAACATTCGAACAAAAATTACACCATGGATTACCAAAAACTTAGCTTCCCTATTAGAGCTTAGAGAAAAATTATTAAAAGCACGAAGAAAAGATAAAATAATTAAGTTGAGTAATCGAAACTTAATGAACAATTATTATGCTCGAAATTTAATTCAAGTGCGTGGTGATACTAAGAAAACATGGAGATTTCTTAACAATGAGCTAGGAAGAAATCCTCAAACTTCACAACAAATTTTTTCAAAGGATGGTAACCTCATAAAAGCCGGTAATGATAAAGTCATGATTTTTAATCAGTTCTTTTTTGATTTAACTGAAAATCTATGTAGTAACATACCTCGTTATTCAAATGATAATATTAATAATTTTGGAACGTTAACACCCCTTAGAACAAATTTTAATCTTACAAATATTAGCAACAATTGTGTGGAAGATATTTTAGGTGGAATATCTACAAATAAGAGTTCTGGTTATGATAGGATAACACCTAAAATGATGCTGTGTAAAAAAAAGCCAAACTTTCAGAAATATTATCAAATTTGTTTAGGAAGATGATTGAACGTGGTGAATACCCTGATGCTTTGAAAATTCACAAAATTGTACCAATTCCAAAAGGAGTCGGCTCAACAAATGTTGATATGTTTCGACCAGTCTCGGTTTTATCAATTATAGATAAGATACTTGAGAGAATTATTTTTAATCAGTTATCTGAATATATGGATAAGAACAAAATTTTATTTGAACGTCAATTTGGATTCTGTAAAGGTTCTGGAACTGATGAAGCGGTTGTCAATATTGTTGAGTACATATGTGGAGGATTCGATGTGGGGTTTGAAGGTGTAGCTGGAGTTTTCTTTGACTTGTCAAAAGCTTTTGACCTTGTTGATCATGACATTTGGATTAAAAAGCTAGCCATAATTGGTGTATCAAATAGTTCCAATAAGTTGCTGAAAGATTATTTAACAAATAGGAAGCAATTTGTGCAGATTGGAGAAGCTAAAAGCTCACTGTTACCTGTTAAATGTGGAGTACCCCAAGGCAGTGTGCTTGGGCCACTATTGTTTAAAATTTTTATAAATGACATTGGAAACATAAGATTTAATGGAAAAATATTCATGTTTGCGGATGATATTTGAATGCTTTATCGTTACAATCACAATCAGGTGTTAAAAACTCAAGTAGAGTATGATTCAGCTATATTAGCGGAATATATCAGGCTTAACAGGCTGATTTTAAATGCACAAAAGTCTAAGTTTATTAGATTCAGACCATACATTTTTAAGAACGATGAACCAATTGCCGTTCATATTGATGGTGTGTTAGTCGAAGAATCAAATAAAATACAGTATTTAGGCATGCTGTTTTGTAGTAATTTGCAATGGGATTGTCATATTGCCTCCATTAAATCAAAAATATCATCTACAATTGGTGTTTTATATAAATTCAGACGTAAATTTGATGTTAAATCGATGAAGCTAATATATGAGTGTTTGATACATAGCCACTTAACTTACCTTCCTATGATATACGGGTTTAAGAAGAGCTTACAATCTGCGCAAAATAAGTCATTAAAGTTGGTTTATAATCTGCCAAGCAGATATCATACTTTAGACCTCTTTAAGTACCATGATATCAATATACTACCTCTTAGAGGATTATTTAAAATGCAAATAACGAAGTTCATCTTTAAATCGATACGAAATCTTGGAAATTCTTCATTTCAGTTTCAACAAAATATTTTAATCTCACATCGAGTTACAAGACAAGGACAAAACTTGTCGATATCTAGATGTCGCCTTGAATTGACAAAGCAGCGGATTTGTTTTCCGGGCCCAACTGAATACAACAATTTACCAATTCATTTAAAATCCATTGTAGTTTTATCAACATTCAAAAGAGAACTTAAAATATAACATCCAAACACTTCTGGCTTAATTTTTAATACAAATTTTTTGTAAAATTTTAAACTTGTAAAATTAGTATTTGGATTCAAATAATGAATATTTTTAGTAAATAATTAATCAACACTAGTTGCCTTTTAGCCTCTTTAATGCAATATTGGTGCTGAGGCTTTAATTTATTTTTTGTAATACTATATTATTAGAAAATAAAACAAAAATAAATAAAAAAAAAAGTCTGCAAACATATTACTTATGGAGTTATCATCTGAAGATTCTAAATCACCGTACTTCATAACCGAAAGAATTATTCCTAACTTTAATTAAATAGTTATTATAGGCCAATTGATTAGCAATAATAAATTCCGACCTTGATAACGAGAATTTCATATAATCTATCAATGTTCCATATTTTTTATAATTTTTGTACATTTTGTTTTTCTTATTATACCCTATACCTCTATGTGGCTTGGGTATAATTTCTTTGTGCTGCTGTTACCAAAAATATTTGACCTAGACCCATCTTTAATTATACCGATCGAATCAGAATCACTAACTGATTCGATTTAACGATGTCCGTCCGTCCGTCCGTCCGTCTGTGTGTCCATGTAAACCTTGTAATCAAACTGCAGGTCGCAAATATGAATATATTTTCATGAAATTTGGTATGTAAAGTTTTATTGGCCATAGCATGAACTACGAAATTGGTGAGAATCGGTCCATGTTCAGACCTAGCCCCCATACAAATGACCCCTATGAAATCGACATAAATTTTCATAAGATCCAAATTGTCATACAGATCTTACTCAAATTGGGTTTGTATGCGTTTATTACATCCATTTATGAGTAGTCTAAAAATGATCCATGGGACAACTCTTAGTGATAGGCCCCATATAGAGCTGCTTCTCGATCTTCTCTTAAATCTATCAAAAAACAAGTAAGAGTGTTAAATTCGGCTGTGCCGAATCTTTAATACCCTCCACCTCGGTTTGAGTATTGATAATAAATGTAAACAAAATATTGGAAAAAGTAAACAATTTGTTAAACTTAATACCTAATTATTTAAGAAAATTCTTTGGGTTGGTTTCCGTCTTTTCTATTATTTCGGATTTATTTCGGTGTTTGCTTTTTGGTCATCGTGGTTGCTGATCGCCATGCATTTAGGTTATATACCTATATGCATGCGTTTCCGATTATATGACATAACTTCTCGTTTAATTTAGTTTTTGCTAATTAAATAGCTCGCCCTAACCTCCATTGCAAAGGTAACGGTTGTGTAGAGTGGCTATATGCATTAAATCGTGCTAATTGGAGATGGCTGTATAGTTTCTTTTAACTGGCCAAATATTTCTTCATTGTGGCCATATAGGTCGGATGGAGTAACAAAATAATAACCAAAAAGAAAAAAGCTCTCTCAACTTTTTTTTAAAATATTGTCATATTTTGAAAACATAGAGAATAAATTTATAATAATAAATAATCAAATTAGGGATGCAAAACGCAAAAACACCAAAAGTCCCAAACATTTTAAATAAAATAATTTAATAATAATAATTTAATGTTATCTTTATTTTCTGAAAAACTTCAAATTTTCATCCAAAAAAAATTGTGAAAATTTATATATAAAAAATAACATTCTCATCAAATTACGCTTCCTTATGTAACAATTTTTATGTTAGCAATTCTTAAATATCATTTGAGGTTTTCTTAAATTCATTGAATTTAAATTAATATTTTCTGTAGTGCGATTCTGCAAATTTCAAATTCAACGATCTGACAATCGCAAAATATATCGACAGCTATTGTTGTTTGCACTAAGGATTAAGTGATTCACTAAGTACATACATCTTAACGACAGTCGACAAATCTGTTTTTCTATTTATTTAAATTGTAAACTAGTGGCACCTCTGTCAAAATAAGCGAAAAACACAAAGAATAGAAAAAAACAAATTACTTCGTGTTTGACAGGATGATTTTATGTTTATGTTTAATATCTTTATTTTTTTTTTTACTAATATTTCTGTTTATTTATTTGAAAATGAAATAATGAATTGAATATGCTATTTAATTTTTTTATTTATATAAAAAAGATTTTAATAAAAGCAAAATATTTTTACTATTTTATGATTTTTATTTATGTATGACGAAATTTCAACCTAAAAATTTAAGTTTTTATCGATTGAATAAACAACACAAAAATGGTTGTCGTTTAGATAACAACAACAGCTGACTTTAACAATAGCGAATATCGTTTAAAAATTTTACTGATAATTTTGCAATTTTCTTTTCTTTACAATTCGACTATCGTTAAAAGAAGTTACTGAATCGCGGTACTGAAAAGTTATAAATATCTCCAGAATGGCAATATTATTTTTTTTAAATGTAAACATTTTTAAATGTAAACATATGTGGTGTTTTTTTTTTGGAATTTCAATTTGTGTTTAACGAATAAAATTTATATATTAAAGATGCAATTGATGTCTTCTAAATTTAAAATTATTATTTCCGACGTTTTGATATGATTTTCTGAAATTCAATTAATATTTTCTAATTTATAATTGGAAATTTTAATTTCAGTTGTTATAAGAATTGATATTTTCTTAAATTTGAATGGAAAATTTAAAAAGTGCAATTTTGTATTTATGTGAATAATAATGCTTTATTAATTATAAACAATTTTTAAATATTAGATGTAATCGCAATCAGATATTTTGTAGGTAAAGCAGAATAATAGTTCTATATAACTATGTAGAACTGTTTTGAAAGCAAAAAAAAACTCATTGATGAACTCGTTAACTCTATTTTGTAAAGACAACAAGAAGTTAACATGCCAAACTTATGTTCATATTTGTAAAAGAATAATGAAAAAACGTATGAAATTAAAGACCAGCCCGTGTATACTCTTAACATTGTTCTGTATTATATCTAGTTGAAAATATTGACATTCATGTTAAAATAGAAATAACTATTGCAAAGCTAATTAGAACAAAAATTGTGGCGCATCTACTGTGGCATAGTCACGCTGAGCAAAATGAAGTGACACTCTGTCAAAAGAAATGTATTTTCCCCACAACAAAATATTGCAGAATTTTATGTAAATAAAATAATATACCGATTTATTTCTAACATGCAGTTACTATGAATATACATACATACATATATATGTATATTATTTGTATTATTTAATATGTGTATGTATGTATATGTAAATATTACACACAAAAAATACAACATCAAAGATTATTTTGGTGTTTTTCTCTTTAAATAAATTAATACATAAATTTTTTTTGCTAAATTTACATTTGGGCAATTCACAACAGATGTTGTATATTGTATGTTGTATTGAAATACACAATACAATCATTTGTTGTGAACACTCAGTTGTATTTTCATATTGTAAAACGCTTTCTTTAGTAATTTTCGATCCAACGAGGAAAGATCGCTTCGTCGCTTCTGCTATTTTGTATAAGAGAAAACACTTGTCAGTGTTTGCTTTTTGGTCGTGAGATATACCCTGGAGTTTTAGTTACGTACCTCTTGCATTTTAATTTATAATGAAAAAAAAAATGTTAAATGTTTTGGTTGGTACTGAAAGAGAAAATACATACTAAAAATATAAACATTAATTTTTATATAAATAAACTTATCGATGTATTTGCGTTATTTGCATTATTTGCCATATTTTATTTTATAATTATTTATGCTGATAATATTCTATGTATTTGTTTTTTCTTTTTCATAAAAACTGGCATTCACTTGGAACTGATATGTTATGATACAATATACAACATTTACTAAACATAGCAAATGAAGTTGGATCGTGTATCAGATTTTTCAGTGAAAATTACCAACAACAATTTTACACTATTGTAAAGTGATACACGATACAAGAGATACAACGATACATTACCCATTGTGAATTGCCCAATTGTTTTTTTTATTAACAACTAGGTATTTTAGCATTATTTGCTTTAGATGTTGGTGAATTTTTACTCCCTTTATATTAACTCGTAGTGTCTGCTTGTCGAAAAAATTTTGGATCGATTTTAACCACTTTCCCGTGACCCAATCGATCTGAAATTTTGCAGGCAGGCTTGTGGAAATGACAGAAATGATGCCAAAACAATGGAAACTTTTAAATTTTTCTACCAGAGTTGATAAAAAAATGTACAAAGGGTTTGTTTTTCTTATATTATTACCATAACGACCACAAAAACAACAAGTCCAGCTATGAAAACAATGCAACATTTAGAATAACAACAAGAACAATATAGAAATATCATGTTTTTAATTTTTTTTTTTATTTTTCAGAGATTTCCCTGGACCTGTTCCACCGATTTTAATGATTTTTGAAGCAGAAATCTTTCCATGAATTTGGTGAATCATTCTCACTAAAAATGATCACTGTAGCTGCACTATTGAGGGCGTGATCGTGACAAGAACAACATAGAAAAATTTTTTTTTTCAAGACTTTTTTAGTTCTTCATTCAAATCTCGGGCCCTAATCGACCGATTTGGACGATTTTAAATAGCAAACTTCTCAGGATGTTAGTGAATCATTTTTATGTCAACGAGTACCCTAGCTGCCGGATTGATGCCGTCATCGTGATTTCCACAGACGGACAGACGGACATCGCTATATCAACTCCGGTTGTTATAAGGATCACAAATATATAAATTTTATGGGGTCCAAAATTTTTTTTCTAATTATTACAAACGGAATGACAAACTTATATATACCCTCTGCACACTGGAGTGGAGGGTATAACAACTCTACAACAGCAACAATGACAGTCATATGTTTTTCAAATAGGAAAAAACTGTTTATGTGTTAGTTTCGGTCATTCCCCAGTATGCATTGAAATATTATTTCTCCAATGTTGGAGAAAAGTTAAGTTCTTAAATTGATGTCAAATGTAATTCTCAACTTGGGTTGAACAATTTTTCTCCTTGTTTGCTTTCAACTTGACATCAAGTTGAGATTTAACATTTTTTCCAATCTTTGAGAAACATTTTTACTCTCAATTGGATATCCAACACTTTTCTCCACTTGAGACCAAACATTTTTTCAACTTGAATACGATTTGTGTTAAGTCTGAGATATTATTTAAATGTGTCATAAATAATACATTAAATTAAAAAATGCCAAAAAAGTACAAATACATCATTGATATATTTTGAATTATTTTTGCTTTTTGTCGAATTTTTCAAAAAATGTACAACTAATTAATTCATTTATTTTTAATTCTAGATTTTAAAAAATGTACATAATATGTACATTTAATGTTAAATATGTACATAGTAATGTTAAATTGAAATTGAAACATTAAAAAAAGTACATTGTTTTCATTTCTAAAATTAGTATAATATTTTTTAATATGGCAATTCCGTACCTTCCATTTGATACCGATTGGAAATATTTCTTTGCTATCAAGTTGAGAATCACAAATTTCTCAATTTGATAACTATGAAAATCGCCATATAAAAAATGTGCCTTTTAAGTTGAGAAGACTATGTTCGAACTATTGAGGGCATTTGAGAATTAACGTTGGAGATTTGAGAAATGTATTTGATCTCAAATGCACCTCAAGTTGATAGCAAACAAAAATGTTTATTGGGACATTTATTGTAGGGTCGTTTGCACACACACAAAAAATAGAAAATAAATTGTCAATAAGCAAAGCAAGTGGCTTCGAAATTCGATGATGCCAGTTAATCATTTTTTGTTCACGCGGAATTTATAATTGGAGGAATTTTTTTCTCGAGAAATGTATTTTCCGTGAGAAAGAAATTCCTTGAGAATATTCATAATTGGGATGAATAACTTTTAATTGGAACTTTTTAGTCGGAATAAATCATAATTCTAGTTAGATATTGGTTAATATTTAATTAGAAAAAATATTGTGGTGGCATCTACGCAATTATTGAGGCAGTCACGGAAAAATTAAATGCAAGTCTGTTTTTTTTAATATAACAAAAATGGATTTTCCCTTTAACAAAATATGGCAGAATTCTTTATAAATGAAATGCAAAATGGAAAATCAATTTTGTGCTAATTCTTAACAAAATTAATAAAATATATATATGTATTATTATATTTATTAATATTTGTAATTTTATTTGACACAATTTCACACACAGTTTTACAGATCAACTGTTTTAATTAGAAAAAATGTTGTGGTGGCATCTACGCAATTATTGAGGCAGTCACGGAAAATTAAATGCAAGTCTGTTTTTTTTAATATAACAAAAATGGATTTTCCCTTTAACAAAATATGGCAGAATTCTTTATAAATGAAATGCAAAATGGAAAATCAATTTTGTGCTAATTCTTAACAAAATTAATAATATATATATATATGTATTATTATATTTATTAATATTTGTAATTTTATTTGACACAATTTCACACACAGTTTTACAGATCTACTGTTTTCAACTGATTTAGAAGTTTTCTGTTTTTGAAACAGTAGTGCCAATTTGTAACATTTTGTGATGTAATGAAAATCGCAGAATAATAAGTTAATACACAATAAAAAATATTAAATTTTTAAGTTTTATATATGTTCAAATATGAACATGGGTTCTATTATTAGCCTGCGTTTCACACAACGTGATAGTTTTATGTATATTGTTTAATGATTAAAAAAACCCTAAATTTTAATGATCACATATGTATTATCTTAGGATAGTTTATTATCTGTTTTTCCATAATAATAAAACACAAGAGAGAAACTGATGTTATCATTAGAAAGGTTTAGGATTACATACATATATATTACCTAAGGATAGTTTATTATCTGTTTTTCCATAATAATAAAACACATGTGTGAAACTGATGTTATCACTAGAAAGACCAGCTTGTGTGAGGCGCAGGTATAAATGTTAGTTCTAGATAAGTTTTAAGATTTTTACATTTAGCTCTTAAGGATTTTAATTTTAATAAAATATTCAGTATCTTACAAATATTCAAAACGTGCGTATTGTTTAATTCGTCTAAATAATATTCACATTGTGGTCCTTCGAAAAGTGAGTGAATCGGTATCGGGTATTAAGACATATTTTGAAAATTTAAATTCAGTGAAATAAAAATATATCCTTGATTCAATTTAAAAAAGAAGATAACGAAGTAAAAATATATCAACAATAATGGTCAGAAAGGAAAAGGCTATGGAACAATTGAAAAATTTGGCAGAGAAAATATGTAGCCTCCGACCAAAAATAGATGTCCCAGAGATGCGCAAAGTGAAGATGGAATCATATAGTGCTCAGTTAGAGGAGGCGTGGAACACATATAAATTCGTCCACGCAAGTATACTACAAGAATATGCAGAGGACGGGGAATTGGAGTCCCTGTACGCTACAACTGAAAAGCAGTATAGTATGCTAAGCGCACTAATTGATACCTTCCGGGATGCGGCGAAGTCACAAGGGGCATCGCATATTGAAAGCTCTAAAATAGAGCAAAAGGAAGAAGATAAGGAACGCGGAGAAAATCTGCAACGCTCTAAAGGGGAGCAAAATCCTAGTGCAGAAGATAGCACAACTACAGTTGAAAGAAAAAAGACGCGGTTTTATCAGCTTACAAATGAGTTGGAGGCAAAATTAGAGCAGCTAAGTGGAACATTAAGTTCTTTGTCCGGAAGTGTGATACAAGCAAGAAGAAACTTTATTGAAAGAAAATTTAACGCTATACAAAAAATAATGGATGATTTGGATTCTGACCCATTATATGATCTAATTGTAGATGATTTCGATATCATAGAAAATGAATACGAAGCTATGATAGAGAAAATGGCAAACAGATCGGATGAATTAAAAGAAAATACAAAGGAATCCAATACAAAATTGGAAGATGTAAAAATTCCACATTTTAATGGCAATATAAGTGATTGGCCAGCATTCCACGATCTATTTCGGCAATTAGTGGATGCAAAAAAATCTCTACCTAACGTAGAGAAATTATACAGGTTGAAAAGTATTGTTCATGGCGAAGCTGGTAGGATGATACAACATCTAAAAATAACAGATGATAATTATGAAGCAGCGTGGACAATTCTGAAGCAGCGTTATGAGAACAAAAGGTTGTTATTTACAAATCTGGCTGACAAACTACTGGACCAACCAAGTATTAACACACAAGGCGCAACTGGTATCAAACAGCTTTTGGATACTACAACAGAATGTCTTCAAGCACTAAAAGCGATGGGTATTTCACTAAAAGATGCTGATCCCTTCATTGCTAGAATAGTAATAAGAAAACTTGATAGAGAAGGATTAGTGTGGTATGAGCAAAGTGTACAAAGAACTAAAGAAATCCAGAATCTGCAAGATGTTATGAATTTTTTGGAACAACAATATTTGGCTCAACAGGCACTGAAATGTAAGAGAAATAGTGGTCCAATTAAGGTTCCAATGAAATATAGCAACACGTTCCAAACATCAGAAGTAAGTTGTCGATACTGCTCGCTAACTGGTCATTATGTAGAAGATTGTAAAAAATTTATAGACCAGCCCCTATTGTCCAGAAAAAACTGGGTGAAGAAAGAAAATCTTTGTGAAATATGTATGTCTCACACATCATATAAGAAATGCTTCAAACATAAATCCAGCTGCAATAAGTGTGGAAGAAAACATCACACTCTGTTACATTATGCAGAATTTGAAAAAAAGAAGCCTGAACAGCAGCAAATAAACCAAAAGACAGCAAATTATGTTACGAAAGAATACTCATCAGTAACATTGTTAGCAACAGCACAAGTAATAATTAAATCTGGCTTAGGAGAACCAATAATACTAAGGGCTTTAATTGATCAAGGCTCACAGAGGACATCAATTTCAGAAGAAGCGGCTCAAATATTGCAGCTTCCAAAACATAAGGTAAAAACAGAGCTAGTTGGGTTAGGAAATACTGTAGTTGGCGTCTCAAAAGCAACAATAGATGTATCAATTCAACCAAGGTTCAATAGTAATGCTGTTCATCACACAAATGCCTTAGTATTGAAAGACTTAGCATCAGCTCAACCTGAAAAAACGTTTAAGGAAGAGAGAGAAGAATGGAGAAACTATTGTTTAGCTGATCCCAGTTTCAACAGATCCGACAGAATTGATGTAGTAATTGGCGCAGATTTGTTCAACGAAATAATCCAGCCTAGTATAGTAAAGCGGGGTAGAATAGTTGCTCAAGAAACAACACTGGGTTGGATGCTGTCAGGTGTACTTAATTTTCCAGTATCTTCAAATAAGGTGATGATAGCTACTACAAAAGGAATTGAGCGCTTTTGGGAGATAGAAGAAATTTCTGGGGAAACAGAAGCCAATGAAACAAACGATGGTTGTGAAACCCTTTTTCAAACAACAACACGCTTGGACGAAAACAATAGATTGGTCGTCAGGCTACCTTTCAAAGATGATCGAGTACTTGGAGATTCTAGGAAAATGGCGGCAGCTCGCTTGCTAAGTTTGGAGAAGAAATTAAAGTTGAACACGAATCTGAAATCCGAGTATCATAAGTTCATGCGAGATTACCTGAAGATGGGCCATATGGAGAAGGTTAAACAACAGAATGCTGGTAACTATTATATGCCTCATCAAGCAGTCGTAAGAAATGATAACTCCACAACAAAATTAAGAGTGGTGTTTGATGCTTCGGCAAAATCAGGCAACGGTCATAGTCTCAATGATATTCTACACACGGGGCCGAAGTTACAACATGACATCTTTGAAATATTGGTTAACTGGAGGTTGTGGAAGTATGTGATTACAGCCGATGTCGAGAAAATGTTCCGTCAAGTGATGGTAGCTGAAGAAGATCAACCGTATCAAATGATATTATGGCGAAGTGATGTTAAAAAACCTATAGAAGAATATAAGCTCAAAACCGTTACATATGGAACAGCTTGTGCACCATTTTTGGCAAAAAGATCTTTGCTCGAAATTGCAAATGAATGCCAAAAAACAAATCCTAGAGTACACAGAATCATAAAAAACAACTTTTATATGGATGACCTGATGGCTGGAGCTGACACCAAGGAAGATTGCAGGGATATCCAAATTGAGGTAAATAATCAACTTCTTAAGTTCGGGTTCGTACTAAGAAAATGGCTTTCAAATGAAAAAGAAATATTGGGGCAAATTACTGATTTAAGCAACAATAAAATTGTCCAGATAAAGGAAGGAGAAGCTATTAAAACCTTGGGAGTGCAATGGGAACCAGAAACTGATAATTTTACATTTTATTTTAAAAATATTGATCAAACGATCTTAACAAAGAGGTTGGCGTTATCTACATTGGCAAAAATATTTGACCCACTTGGATGGCTAGCACCGATAACAACGCTGGCGAAGTTATACATTCAAAAAATATGGTTACTGGAGTTAGAATGGGATGCCAAGCTCTCTGAGGAACTATGTAAAGAATGGGAAAAGATTCTAAAAAATATATCTAAAATCGGCCAGGTGAAGATCCCTAGATGGCTTTATACAACGGAGAGGTCTAAATGGCAGTTACATGGTTTTGCAGATGCGTCAGGTAAAGCCTATGCTGCGGTAGTATATGCTAAGGTCGGACATAATATAACGTTAATAGCATCAAAAGGTAAGGTGAATCCTACCAAAAACAGGAAAACATTACCCAAGTTAGAACTATGTGCTGCGCATCACCTAGCTAAATTAATAAACAAAATTGTGCTGTTAATTCAACGAGATGTTAAAATATATGCGTGGAGTGACTCAACAATTGCTTTGGCATGGGTTAACAACAAAGAAAGATCGAAAGACAAATTCATTAGAACGAGAGTCAATGAAATACAAAACCTTATTCCGTTAGCAAAGTGGTCCCATGTACGAACTAAGGACAACCCAGCAGATGCCGCATCAAGAGGAATGGTACCAGAAAAACTAGTTGAAAACTATTTGTGGTGGAATGGTCCCACATGGCTAAAAGAAAATGAAGAAAATTGGCCGAAGCAAGTTACAACAGTATTATTTAGTGCAGCAACATATGTCAATGGAGAAACGAACTTCATAGACGAGTTGATCCGAAGGGTGTCCAATTACAGCAAATTAATAAAGGTAATGGCTTATGTTATAAGATTTATTAGCAAGCTAAGAAGATGTAAAACAGCCACTCATTTATCATCTGATGAAATAAATGATGCAAGAACGGTACTTATTCGAAATGTACAACTGCGGCTATTTCCAGAAGAAATTTCATTGCTAAAGAATAATAAAGAGATACCAACAAGAAATAAAATTTGCAGTCTCAATCCGTTTCTAGACGACAACAAAATTCTGCGAGTGGGTGGTAGGTTGCTCAACTCAGGTCTAACATATAGCAGGAAGCATCCAATATTATTGGCAACCTGTCAATTTACAGAGCTGATGATAAATTATATTCATATTACCACGTTACATGGTGGGGTACAAATAATGGAGTCAACTATAAGAAAATCGTTTTGGGTCGTCGGTGCAAAGAATAGCATAAAGAAGTGCATACGAAGCTGTGTAAGGTGCCAAAGATATCAACACAAGACTATGGTCCAAATAATGGGACAATTGCCGGAAAGTAGAGTTGGAATTGCTCATCCCTTTATGAAAACTGGAGTAGACTATGCCGGTCCAATTCAAATGCGAGTATCGAGAGGAAGAGGCCAAAAATCTTATAAAGGTTATATTGCAGTGTTTGTCTGCATGGTAACGAAAGCTGTTCATCTAGAACCTGTAAGTGAACTATCAACAGAGGCATTTATGGCAGCACTAAGAAGATTTTTTGCAAGAAGGGGGAAAAGTTCACATATTTACTCTGATAATGGAACCAATTTTATCGGGGCGGCCAGAAGAATTGATAAAGAATACGCAGATGCTTTAAAAAACAACTCAGAAGTAGCGGCAGTATTAGCATGTGAAAATATAACTTGGCACTTTATTCCCCCGGGAGCTCCTCACTTCGGAGGAATTTGGGAGGCTGCAGTGAAATCGGTGAAGCATCATTTGCGGCGAGTTGTAGGTGAAGCAAAATTAACATTTGAAGAGATGGCGACGTTATTATCGCAGGTGGAAAGTGTCTTAAATTCACGGCCATTATGTGAACTGAAAGGAAACGTAGAAGATATAGATGTATTGACACCAGGTCATTTTCTTGTTGGAAGACCATTGCTCGATATGCCAGAAAGAGGAAATGAGCTTAAAAGAGTGAGTTCACTAAATAGGTGGAAACTTTTACAAAAAATGAAGCGAGATTTCTGGAACCAGTGGAAAGATGAGTACTTAAGTACTTTACAGCAAAGGAGAAAATGGAAGCACCCTCTACCCAATATCAAAATAGATGACTTGGTGCTAATAAAAGATGAAAACGCTTCTCCAGCAAGGTGGCCTTTAGGCAGGGTTATTGAGACTCATCCTGGTACTGATGGCAAGGTACGTGTAGTAACAATGAAAGTTCAACAAGGGGTTCTCAAGAGACCAATAGCCAAGATTTGTCCACTGGGAACGATGATAGATACTGACGAGGAGGTGCAGCGCTCTAATGCATACTACACCAAAACGAATATAATGGAGAGCAACAATTTCAACATATCTAAAATAATGTTGGTGATGTTAATGCTACTGTTCGGTACAGTGGCGAGTTCTAATCAAACAGGTGGAACCAAAATAACAGCATTTAATGACCAAACAGCAATATATTTGGATAATCTGGGTACGATCGACGTAACTACATCTAGCTGGAATCTAGTGGTTGATTACGACCTAAAACCATACATAACTTCATTCGAACAAGTGGAAAAGTTAATTACCACAAGCAGCCTCATTTGTGGTAAAATTGGAGAATTTGGAGAGCAGTGTCAAAATACATTAAAACGATTGAAAGGCCGAACTGAAGCAGTGGGACAGTCTAACCAACTATTTTTCCTAAATAAAAAGAATCGATTGAAAAGAGGAATCAATACTATTGGCTCAATTTACCACTTGTTATTTGGATTAATGGATAATGACGACCGCGAAAATATGGAGCATAACCTGAAAAATTTGGTAGATAATCAATACAGCCTCAAAGAGTTAGTGGAAAAGCAAACGTCCGTAGTAGATTCTACTTCGAATCTCTTCATTAAATCTTTAGATGAAGTAAACTCAGACTACACCATACTCCAGATAAGAATAGACAATATTACAAAGTTAGTACAAGAAAATATGTTCATTTACAAGGAGTCGATTAAGTTTTTTGGGATTGCTAGGGAAATAGAAGCTCAACTAGAAGAAGTCGAGCGAACGCAGTCCTACATTATACGGTTACTCATGGATATTAACCATGGGAAACTTAGTCCTGATCTGTTAAAGCCAGCCCAGCTTAGTCAAGAAATGGCTAAAATAAAAGAATGGTTGCCGGAAAAGTTAAGGTTGCCAGGCGTACAGAAGAATCAACTACCAATAATTTTCAAATTGATGAAGGCGAAAGCGAATATTCTGGAAAATAAATTAATAATTAATACTAACATTCCTTTAATATCTTCCAAAGCATCCAATATTTTCAGAGTGATTCCTATTCCAATTCAACTATTCAACAGTTTGGTGAGGGCGTCTATTGCAAATCCATATTTGGTGTACAGCTATGACAATGACGTATATCATATGATGTCCGAATTGGAGTTTCATCAATACAAAGAGGTCGGTGATAAGCATTTACTGTGCGAGGGAAACTGGGCCTGGCAAGATGCAAATAATAATTTTTGTGAGATTGCACCATTAAAACCGCATAGAGACGTTAAATGCCGTTACATTGAGGTCAACAGTCAGCACGCATGGGTAAACTTAAGCAACAAGCAAATGTGGCTCTTCAAGGCCATGGAGAATGCGACTCTGCATGTATTCTGTGAATCGAACAGCCAAGAATTAGTCCCACTACCAAAACAAGGGATAATCTCATTGGCAACAGGTTGCTCTGGGAGAGTAGGAAAAACTATATTACCAGCTAGCACTGAAACAACTGAAAAGATTGAAGGCAGCTTTGGCACATATCTGACCAACGAAATAAGCTATAATGAGACTGAACTAATAAAGCCGCTGGGTTCTATGTTAATGGATCACTCAGCTGAAATTAATTCCCTCAAAGAAGAAATAAAGAAACTGAGAGCAACGGATATTCATCTGAAGGGGCTTAATTTCCATCATGCATCTGGGCACCTCTCATTAATATTAATAATCATATGTATTATTTTATTCATTAGCTTTATATTAAGGAAGGTTATTTTAAGGAATAGAGCTGGTATGATTATAGTTCGCCGGCCGCAGAATGTTCAAATATGAACATGGGTTCTATTATTAGCCTGCGTTTCACACAACGTGATAGTTTTATGTATATTGTTTAATGATTAAAAAAACCCTAAATTTTAATGATCACATATGTATTATCTTAGGATAGTTTATTATCTGTTTTTCCATAATAATAAAACACATGTGAGAAACTGATGTTATCATTAGAAAGGTTTAGGATTACATACATATATATTACCTAAGGATAGTTTATTATCTGTTTTTCCATAATAATAAAACACATGTGTGAAACTGATGTTATCACTAGAAAGACCAGCTTGTGTGAGGCGCAGGTATAAATGTTAGTTCTAGATAAGTTTTAAGATTTTTACATTTAGCTCTTAAGGATTTTAATTTTAATAAAATATTCAGTATCTTACAAATATTCAAAACGTGCGTATTGTTTAATTCGTCTAAATAATATTCACAATATACATATTGCAATAAAAAAAACTTTGGTAAATTTACATTGAAGATGGTCAGAAATGAATGAGAAAAAATATATAGACATTTTAGAAAAGCACATTTAATGTTAAACTTTATGCACAAAATATATGGGTTTTTGTTGTTTCGAATTCAACTGTGGCTCTAAGTGAAAAGTTTTAGACCGATCGTATATTACATCTTGAGGATCCTCACCTAATATTTTCAAATATTTTAAATTCTTTTTAACTCATTTAACCTCATTACGAAAATAGTAAAACAGTAAATATGGAAAATCCACGCACCTCAAAAAATTGTTTTCTATGAAATAAATTAAAGACATTTCATATTATACAATTTTCTTTCAAAAATGTATCAATTATTGCAAATTTGAAATTTGACATATAGTATTTGTACATATATTTGTATAGATTTCGCAGTATGAAAAGAACTATTATTTCTTTATTTAGAATATATGTAAGTATTGCTCGCAAAAAAATGCAACATCATGAATGAAACACATAGACGACTGCTGGCAGCAGCATTTGTAGTCGCATAGTCAGCTACTTGATTTTTCTGAATACGACAGCAACATATAATACAAATGAATTTTTATTTAAATATACAATTACTTTTACTTATTTAAAATGCATTAGTACAACGTAAAAATAAATAAATTAGTTTAACGCCTTTTGATTATTAATGGAATTATAGCCTTTCATTTTGCGATTTTTTTTTAAACAAAATAAAATATTTCATAGCACTAACTTCTTTTACATATTTTGTTATATTGTCAACACTATTTTTGTTTTGTAGCCAACAAAACACACTTGCAGTTTTTTTTTGCTATTTGAAGAACATATGACTGCCATTGTTGATGTTGTAGAGTTGTTTTTTTTTTTTTGATTTTGTTTCGTTAACTCTTTTGTATTCAAGCACCTCCAATATATGTATCCATTTTAGTTTGCAAATTCAGTATATTTATAATTTATTACTTACAGCAAAAAATAATAGAAACAATTTTATCAGTTATGCTTACGAAACTATATAAATAGACTTGAAGTTGGCTGCAAAAGCAGTAGCCTGTGTAAAGAACAAGTTAGCGACATGTAACTGTTACGTAACGTGTCAGCCTTTTTTTCACATGAAAAGTATTGGGACGTTCCGGTTACGTTCGGTAACTGTTTTAAATGATTTTCATGTAAAAAAAAAACAACTGACTCGTTACGGTTACGGTTAGAAAACATTGACCTTTTATATGTATTATAATGCTATGAATGCATTTATCTTTATTTTATTTTATTTATATATTCTTTTTTTTTTTTGTATTGTATATTATTTTTTTTATTATTATTACTATTTCATTTAATTATTTTTTTCTTTAAATAAATTAATACATAAAAATTTGTTTTTTAAATTATTGGTGAACTTTTACTCCCTTTATTTACTGCCTTTATATTAACTGGTAGTGTCTGCTTGTTGACAAAATTTTGGATCGATTTTTAGCCCCTTTCCCGTGAGCCAATCGATCTGAAATTTTGCATGCAGGCTCGTGGCAATGACAGAAATGATCTAACAAATTTTTTTAGTGATGCCAAAACAATGGAAACTTTTAAAATTTTCTACCAGAGTTCACAAAAAGATGTACAAAGGGTTCGTTTTTATTATATTATTATCACAACGACCACAAAAACAACAAGTCCAGCTATGACAACAATGGAACATTTAGAATAACAACAGGAACAATATGGAAACATCATGTTTTTCATTTTTTTTTTTAATTTTTCATAGATTTACCTGGACCTGTTCCACCGATTTTAATGATTTTTGAAGTAGAAATCTTCCCATGAATTTGGTGAATCATTCTCACTAAAAATTATCACCCTAGCTATCCTATTGAGGGCGTGATCGTGACAAGAACAACATAGAAAATTATATTTTTTCAAGACTTTTTTTAGTTCTTCATTCAAATCTCGGCCCTAATTGACCGATTTGGACGATTTTAAATAGCAAACTTTTCAGGATGCTAATGAATCATTTTTTATGCCAACGAGCATCCTAGCTGCCCGAGATGCCGTCATCGTGATTTCCACAGACGGACAGACGGACAGACGGACATCGCTATATCAACTCCGGTTGTTATAAGGATCACAAATATATATATTTTATGGGGTCCAAATTTTTTTTTTTAATTATTACAAACGGAATGACAAACTTATATATACCCTCTGCACACTGGAGTGGAGGGTAAAAAAAAGAGAAAAAACCAAATGATATGAAACCATTCGTTGATACCATATCCAGAGCTGAAATTACCAAAGTTGATGCTTCCATTGCGAAATTTTATTTTTTTTTTTCGGAGACTACATACCGCTTCGCAAAATTGAGTTCACGCATTTTCATGAAATGGTAAAAACACTCCGCCCGGCTTATGTGAAAAATATTCCAAACAGGAAAACGTTGACTAAACGGCTGTTAAATGAAGTATATGAAGAATGTCTAGAGCAGTCACGTTCTATTTTACCCAAGAATTAAGTTTTATTAATCGATGGATGGAAAAATACATCCAGTAATGGCAAAACGGTAGTATGCATGATTCACAACACAACTTCTTTCAGTGAATCCATTGGGTGTTTTGTCAACGCCTGGGATTGTACTGGAGAATCAGAGACAGCGAATAAACTGTGCAGTGTTGTAACTGAATCTATCGATATAGCCAAAACTTTATATGACACCAATGTATACGCCGTAGTGTGAGACAATGCACGTCCTATGGTACGCATCGGAAAAAATTTTCAAGACGTTCTTTGGCATAACACCTGTAACAGTCACATAGCAAATTTACAAGCAAAAGATGTGACAAATAAAACTATCATGGATGACGTCAATTCAATTTTAAAAGAATTTAAAAATAGCGATTTAGAAAAATCTATTTTGGACTTACGTGGCAGGCGTATGAAGCTAGCTTGTGAAACCCGCTGGTGTTCTAACCGTGACGCTTGCCAAAGCTTTCTCTCGAATTTGCAGCATATGAAACAAATTATTATAAACGAACAACCCAGAAAGGTTAAATCTTCTGTATCTAAACTGGTATTTGATGATGAATTTATTGCAAATGTAAACAAAGAAAAGGATTTATTAGATCCCATTTGCGAAATTATTAATGTATGCCAGAAAAAATAAGCTTCCATTTCAGATGCTGCGCGTCTTTGGCTCAAATTTGAAACCATAAACATTCCCTTAAGCTGTTTGGAAAAGGTGTAAAATGGCTCTAACTAAGTATGCTTTAACTGCATATTACTTGCATCAATTTTATGATAATTGCGTATTAAAAGAAAATCACATTGAATGATAAACGAATTCCTCCTCGAAAACTTAAATGGTGATGGTTTAGAAGATTGGTGCAATTTTAAAAACAAATCTGGTAGATTTTCCACTCTTTACGATAAAGATATTACAATAAGTGATGTTTTTTGGGGGACAGCTGAAATTAGAAACAAAAACTTAGCTTTGTTGGCGATGAAACTGCTCAACATTCCAGCATCGTCGGCGCAAATCGAGAGATTGTTCTCCGATTGGGGACAGGTTCATAGTTCTCTCAGGACCAGATTATCTTTTGAACATTCCAAAAAATTAGTTCATGCCTACTTTTCGTTAAACAATAATAACATCCTCGATGATGACTATGATTAAAAACTAAATTCGTAAAGCTTCATGTATACAATAGAATTTTTTTTTTAAATATTTCTTCAAATTCATGTGAACAGTAACTTTCGTTCGAATTTATTACAAATTACTTACATTTTTATCTACAAATAAAAAGCATAAATGATAAAAAAAAAAACAGAAATAATTTTCTTTGATTATATTTCTCAAATATTCGTTACGAGCGCATCATATCAGGTGTTTGTTAAGAGCAATTATTTACTGCCCCAATATAGGGAAAAGAATACATAAAATTGTTTTAATCATAAAATCTATCACTAATTATGTTTAGAATAAGGTTAGGAATTTTTTACATTAATTACATTTTTTACCTAAAAAATGTACATGTAAAAATTACGTAAAAATGTAATGTATTAAATTCGAACAACTCTGATTTTAACTCAATACGGACGGTATTTTAAATGAATATATACTATATATGAGGGAATTTACACGTGTGCTTTTACGGCGGGCTTCTTCTTCCATTCTCTTTTGAAGATGCTACGTAAATCCCTGCGCATTTACATGGTGCGTGTTTGGTTCCAACTATGAATTTTTTTTACGTTTATTTTTTCAATCTTTTTCATTTGTTCAATAAAAATAAACAACTTAAAAACCACTTTGTGTTTTTTAATCAGGTGAAAAAATTATGGAAATTTTAAATTCTTTTGTATACGTTTTACTGTTATTTTTTTAAAATTTAAGTTGCGCTTAATAAAATCACTTTAAACGTATTTTTTTGTGAAATCATTTGAATAAAAGAACTTGTCAAGAAAATGAAAGAGTGTAGAAAGAAAAGTAAAAAAAATCTTCTCTACCCCGCTCGCCTACAAACAAGGAATCTTAAAATTAAAAAATAAATATTTTTAAACAGTCTAGAAATATTCTGAAAATAAAAAAGTAAATAAATATCAAATTTATATCGTTATCGGTTTAGGAGAAGCGGATACCCTGACCTGTGGGTATAGGGTGTAATAAGTAAATATTGATAAGTACTTATTATACATAAATCGTTGGATAGCTTCCAAAAAGGTCATAATATGATTAGAATAAAATATATTATTGTCTAAGAAGTTAAAAAGTTCTACAATACCCCTGAGAGACATGCAGTATACGTACCATACTAGCATTGTATACCACATATGTGTCAGCCTATACCACAGTTGAAGCTGGTTTATATCTAAGTCGTATACTACATTCATGTACGTAGTACAAACGTGGTGTAACGTGGCGAAGACGGTAACAATTTCATCAAATGTCATTTGATCAGCTGTAAATTCATTAAAAGAAGACAGTCATTTATTATAGTTTTTTTTAAATAATTCTGTGAAAAAAGTAATAAGATTTTGTTTAAATTATACTCAATACTTTAAGGAAAGTATTATTGAAAGTTTTAATGAAACAATATTTATTGAACCTCAGAAAAAGTCAAAAAGGATCCTGACCAATCAACTGAAGCGAACATATTTCAAACAAA
Organism: Cordilura impudica; assembly: GCA_963682025.1. Lineage (NCBI taxonomy): Eukaryota > Metazoa > Arthropoda > Insecta > Diptera > Scathophagidae > Cordilura > Cordilura impudica. The sequence goes on along the minus strand of OY821517.1, from coordinate 206,668,899 downwards.
AATATCATATATATACAAAAATATAAAACAAATCAACTATTTTGTGAGCCAAGCTGATAAAAAGGATAATATAAATAAGGAAAGCGATAATAGAAGCTGGCATCGTGGATTCTTTGTAAGACCAACCACCAAAAAAAAAAAAAAATTAATCTTCCAAGCAAAAAAAGTCCGCCACAAAGAGGTCGAAAAGATAAACTACGACAACGTGTTTTATTTTTATTTGATTAAATAAGTAGTATCAAAAGTATTCGAATAGTTCTTTTTTTTAAGTATATAAACAACAGAAATAAAATACCTTTATATAATATTTATATCAAAAACAAAAAAAAAAACCAAATTATTTTTATTGTGAATCAACAATCATACAACAGCGACTACAAAAATCTATTCTAGTATCTCTTCGAAAAAACATAAAGAAACACAAACAAAACAACCAGGCAAAATATTTCAAATATTATCTATAGTGCTAATAGGCTAGTCGGTTTTATTGTTACCGATGTTTTGTTTTACAGTTTTATCCCGATTTTGACCAAACGTATATTATTGGAAAGGTGTTTCTTTTTAGCTGTTCACCAGATTTGCAGATTTTTAAATTTTGTCCTTTATTTTGAGTAAATTGGATTTAAAACTGCTTCTAACACATATGTACATAAAATTATACATATGCAATGTGTGTGTTTATTAAATTTGTTAATGTGTTTGTTAATGAGTGTGTTATCTTCATTCACAATAATAAACCAAAAAGTGTTGGTTTGTGAATTGGCTAAGTTGAAAAATAAAGTTACCTAGAAATTGCACTCGAATTTCGAGCGTTGGAATCTGCTATTTAATATTAATATTTCAAATATTGTAACTATTCATTAAAACAAGCAACATTTTTTTTTGTATTTCGTTTTCCATTTATCAAGACATATGTGAAATGAAACCACAATCTGTACGTACTACATGTGTGTCACTATTTTGTAGTATGTATACCATAGTATATTTGTATGGGAGCATACATTACATGTAAGATATTTGACATTTATATTCATTCCGCCCATGTAGGTCCCAGAGCAGCAACTTGACCACAAAAGAAGTTGCTTCGAGAAAACACGGATAATCGATATTAAAGTTGCAGGTCTTTAAACACAGTCGTAACGCCAAACATGTTAGAGAAAAACTAGTTTGTAAAATGTTTTTTTTATTTTTAAGCCAGTAAAATTATCATTAATACGAAATAGAAAAAGCAGGTATTTTATTTTTATTTCCATTTAATTTATTTGCCCAAAAGCAATTTGTGTAGTGGAAATACGTGCGGTATGAAATAAAGCCCCAAAATGAAAATAATATCAAAAATAAATTCAAAAATGAAATAATATCCCAATATTATTTTTGGGTGTAATTTCATTTTCTTTAGATCTGATGGCCACAGTAGCTAGTGCCCCTTTTTCACTATAACTTTATAATAATTTATTATTGTATAGTTATTCATTAAATAAATAAATATTTCATTTTCTCTAAAATCAAAATTCTTAACAAATTCATATTAAATACCGTTACAATTACTGTACGTTTTGCAAAAGCATTCATTAACCTTTATGTGCTAGGAATTGTTAACCTACCTGGCCGGTCGGATGACTACATCAATCAATTTTAAAATTGTAAGTAGTAAACACCTATATGGTTATTTTATTTATTATAATAAAAAATTATTTCACTTACTACAAAACATAAAAAAAAAATTAATTCTTGTCGGCTGAGCAACATTTGCCAAGTGTGTATGTGAGGGAATGGGTACCGCACACCGCTTTTTTGCACCAACTGCAAATCTTACGTGTTGGCTTACGTTTTCCCATTTCACAGTATTGACAACGGACTTGATGAAGTGGATTTTTGTAATTAGTAACATTAGGTAACGCGTCCAAAGTTGCGCCGTCAGAAGATTTGGGAATGTGCCATATGTATAGCCAAACGTGTTTGTTCGTTACCCAGTACTCTTGAGTTACCAGTGCATTGTTCGATTGCAGGTATAAAAAGCGGTTTTGCCAAGCTCCGCAAGAACTTTCGCATTTTGTCTGTTTGCTGAACGTGGCTATGATTTTCACAGTGTATTATAAATGCGGCTAAGGCGGTTATATCTATCATGTAATAGAACATTGCCAAAGGCCAACGCAAAGTTTTACGCTTCGTTGTATATGCAGACTGCATTTTATCCATCGCGTCTACGCCTCCTTTGGTTTTGTTATAATCTAGTATGTAGTGTGGCTTATTTTTCTTTTCCGGGACAACAGCATTTGTCACAGGAGTACTAGAAAGTACTATAACTGACCTTCCCTTTTTTGCCACGTAGGACACCAACGCTAACTTCGATTCTAAGAACCCAAATATTACCGACTCTTCTGGTCTTCTGCGGTTAGGCTTCATCTCATTTGGAACAAATCGCTTGTTTTGACGGACAGTGCCCAGAAGAGCGATACCTTTGGACATTAGATATTCAGCCAAACTCAAAGATGTGAAAAAGTTGTTGTTCGCCCTGTGTTCTCCCAATGCACGACAAGCTTTTGCACAACACTCTCTCTCCCACATTGACAGCACGACTTGCATTTGAGCTCTCTCCGGTATAAATTTCGCTATTTAGTAGATAGAATAAATTGGCATCGCACGCGAACCAAACTTTTATCTCATACTTAGCTGGTTTAGATGGGATATACTGGGTAAATCTAGTTCTCCCACGATATGGAAATAATTGTTCGTCGACTATTATTTCTTCGGATGGTTGGTAGTATTTTCGAAGATTACTATTCACTTGATATTGGAGCAGATTTATCTCTTTCCAGTCGAACTGATCTTGTACGGCAGTTGTCGAACCGAATATATCGCAAAATTTCTTTGAGTCGAGATTTGGACATTGTTGCACGGTAATAACACACTGATTCTTTACTCCACAAAATATCGATATCCTCGCCACTTGATTTATTGACACCTGCCAGCAAGAGAAGGCCAATGAACGCCCTTAGTTCTATATAGGTGAGCTTATTCCGTACCCTCTCTTTCGCAGTAGGGTTATCTACATTCCAAATTTGGAATGTTCTCATAGCTTTTTCATTGCTATCAATTATCACTTCGATGGTGCAATTATAAGATCAAACACAGCGGATTCTGTAAGCCCCTTAGTAGCTCGAGAGGGTCCGACAACTGTACCGCGAAACACATTGTGAGCACGCGCGCGAATTGCCTGATAGGGAAATTCAGTAGGCCAAGCAGTATTGTCCTTTGCAACCATTGCACCACGTTGCTGGCTTGTAACGGCCTCTTGTTCTACATCTAAGTCGTGCTCAGAATCATCTTCATTACGCCTTCCTCTTCCTCATCATCTCGAATATCGTCCTCCTCAAGTATAATTTCGTTTTCGGCGTCCGATTCTTCAGGATTGAAAATAAAAGAACTATGTGCGGCAACACCCGAAATGTTGCTTGAGCTCCAACTTTTGTGATCATCAGGTGGCACGTAATCATCATTCGAATCGTCATCAAAATCGCATGCTTAATTTTCTTCTTCAACGTCGTTCATTAGTTGTTCTATATGTTGTTGCAGCTCTTCATACCTCAGCCTGCATAAAAATTTCTCTTTACAGAATGCAAACAAAAAATATAAAAAAAAAAACACTTACCGTTTTACGACTCAATGCGTCAAACAGGCCGCAGTACTACGTTTGGACATGCCTTTGCACACAACAACAATTTCAAAAAAGCACAGCTAGACTGACAAACGTAGTGCGAAAAGGTAATCTCTTGTTGTTGTAAGATAATTGAAGATAATTGAAGAAACAAAAACAACACTAAAAACACATGTTTCGACAAACGGTAGCCAGAAAAAAATGAGTTGAATAGAAACTAAATTGAGTTCCTATAAATTTTATATGGTGACTACATTTGTAGTCATCCGGCCATGAGATGGTCATTTAAAAATTGTGATGTGGAGGCAACAGTATAAAACTTTTTGATGCTTTTAGAAGCAAAATCTGCTCGAAAAACTTTTTTAGGAAGCTACTGAGAATTTTGTTCCATTTCGATGCATAACGAGTTTATACGAGTTTTTCGGCAAAATTACTACAAATGTAGTCATCCGAGCACATAAAGGTTAAAATAGTTATTAAGCGATCAGTTTGTGAGATTAAGTCACGAACTGAACGTGTAAATAAACTGCCATGGATTTTGAAATTGTTTCTGGCAATTAGGCTTGCCAGATCCAATTTGCCAAAAAGCTTGACATTGCCAAAAAAAAACTTGATTTTGAAAAAAAAACTTGACAAATAAATACACTCATACTATTGGTTTTTATTTAATTTTTTATTATTTTTTTTTTCATAAAAATTATTAGAATAAAAACAAATATATCATAAAAAGTAAAAATAACAGAAACAATGTAAAAGAAACAAAAAACAATCTAACAATAAAAATTCAGTCTTTATATATTTTAAAGAAAACTCAGGCGTTATTTTAAAAAAAATATAGGTACTATCTTAAGAAAAAAAATATAGGTTCAATTTAGTTTGCCACATATATTTCGTATTCTTAGATACAGAATTAATTAATTCTCTACCGTCGGGTGTTGTTAAAAAATTTTGAAAGTTTTTGCAATCCTCATTAAAATTTATTCTAATTAATAGTTCGGCTTTTATAAGATCGAAGGACATTCTATTCCTATCTTTGGCATATAAATTATTTAGAACACTAAATGCTTTTTCACAAAAGGCATTGCTTATTGGGATAGAAAACACAAATGAGATCAACTTTTTTAAATTTTGAAGATTGCTTTCTACACGCTTTTTTAAAAAATATGACCATATTCTATCATTTGGTATATCTTTTGGTAAACTATCGTAAACTTCTTGAAGAACACAGTAATCGGCATACAGTTTATCATTGTCAATGTCATTTGAAATACCTAATAATTTCGGAAGCTCTAACAGCTTATTCCAAGTCAGAAGGGACTTTTTTATATTTAAACAGGAAATTTGATTGTCTATTGATGTTTCTCCAAAATCATATCGTTCAGCTAAATAACTCATTTGCTTCGAACTTGAAAGTACTTATTTCATCAGGGGAAAGGGATTTCATAATTGTAGCAACTTTGCTTCCATAAAAATTATCATTCATACGGCTTTGAATACTGTTCATAAGATTGGCCATTACGTTATGTAGTTCTACAATTGTGCAGGAGTCACTTTCTAAAACTAATGTAGCAGCTTGGAACTCGTGCATCACATTATGAATGAAATATAAATATGCCTCGGATAAACCTTCAATTGTGCATTCATCATCTTCATTTGTAAGTTCTATGTCGGAAATTGCATGTGCTACGAGTTCCCACTTTTCGACAATTTTTATTGCCTTTTTGTAGAAAATATCTTTTTACTGCCGGCCAACAATATAACAAACGGTCAATTACTGGTAGAAGTGAAAGCCATCTTGTAGGCACATGTCGAAGGAGATTTTTGTACTCGATGTTTGCAAATTCAAAACATTGTTTTAATTTTTTTGTAGTCCCAGCCGAAGAGCTAAATTCATTTTATATTTTGATTACAATGTTTTCGACGTCAACAGTTAAAGCGTTAAGAGCATTTTTTTATACAATTATTAATTACATGGCAATTGCAATTTGCTTTTATAATTTGGCTTTTTTCATTTTTAAGTTTTTGAAATACAGAATTATATAAACTGTAATTAACATTTGCGTTATCAGCACTATACGATGTAATTTGTTCAATTTTTAATTTATTAACATTTGTAATTCTAATAATATTACCAAATATATCCTTAGATGCTTCATCAGGATCTTCGTAAAAATCTAAAATTTGTTTACGTATCCCAGTTTCGGGATCAAAATATTGTACAGCATACGGATAGGTTTTTACGTGTCCGATATTTGAAGCATCGCTACTTACGGAATAATACCAACATCCTTTTAAGGCTTTAGCAACTTTCTCTTGCGAATATGGACCCAAAACATTTCTTGTTATAGCTGCTGATTTTGTACGTCCACATGTTATTTTGTTGGCAATTTTACTGTCGGAGTATATAGTAGAACTCATTTTCATTTGGCAATCTAAGCTGTTATATCTGAGGCCGTGTAATACGTTATGAAATACACATAATAGTTCAGCCCGTGCAATTTGTGTTTCAATTGTAGTTTCTGCTGAAACAGTGAAATTCGAAATGCTCCGGGACATTTTTTGCGACAATATGATTTTGGCATGTTTTTTAGTTTTCATATGTCTATTTAATGCCCAGCTCCCTTCATATTTTATTGAAATTTCTGTCTGACATAATTTACACAATGCAGTGTATTGATCTTTCTTTTGTATCCAATTGGAATATTCTGGTGCCACATGCCATCTATCCAAGTAAACAGTATATCTTGGTTTTTTTGATGGTCCAGCATCTTCGTTACCTTCTTGCATTTTTGTTATATTTTCACTAATCCAACGTATCACAATAGAATATTATGCAAATAATATACTCGTTAAAACAAATTAACAAACAAAAATATAAACTCACTTTTTATTTCCAAAAACTTCAATGTACGTATTCCACTCAGCTGTTCAATGTTGTCAATTTACCAGTGTTGAGTAATGGGGTAAATATCAGTGTTGGCACTTTTATTATAATTGTACATACCTAAAGAGAACTATATTTTTTAAATTATAATTGCACAGAAAAAAATATGTATCATATTAGTCCTTAGTTGTATTGATAGTAAAAATATGTTCTTTCGATGTGTTTTTTAGAAATTTAAACTTACTTTTTTTAAGTATTATTACATATGTAGCTAGAATAAATTTGAGAAAAAAAAATAACTTCCAAAAAACATTGACAAATCACTTTTTCACTTGACACTTGACGCGCTTTAAAAAACTTGACAATCAGGCCAAATCCGGCCCGTCTGGCAACCCTACTGGCAATAGAAGATCTACTGAATTATTGTACGAGGTGGACCAAAAAATTATATTAAAAACAAACACGATATATAATAGTACAAACAAATATTAGTGTAGGTGTTTGCTTCCTGATGAAATGTGTGTATTAGCTAAAAACTATGTAGAGCACAATCACGAGAATGAAGAAGCAGCCAATAATGAGTTGAAGCAAGAATCATATATAAATGAGGATGTGCAAAATGTAATTTGTTGATCATAGCAAAAGTGGCAGATCTCAGAAAATTCAAAAGTTCATGAACATAAAATATGTTGACATTGCTAATAAGCAAGATCATTCGAAAAAAAAAACATATTCTTCACTTGACAAAACACAGACATTGTTATGCAGCAAGAACATAAAAACCCAGTTAGCATTTAATGAAATTATGACACGGTTTTATGAAGAATCTTGGTTTTATGACTAGATATTGAAATAGGACTAGATATGAAATGCTGTCTGAGTATACACACATTGGCACACAATAAGAAACAACAAACACACACACATAGTTAATATAAGAAAAGAAAACAAATTGTAAAAGGCAAAAAATAGAAAAGTTTAAATCTTTTAACATTTGCAATTTCATCAAGTAAAGTTAAAAAAACAAGTAAAAAAATTATAGTCGGTCTAGACCTACTATACGATACCCTATACCATGCGTTTAGAGACCCTATCTCTCAGGCCCAACTAACTGGATATAGAAAATAAGCATAAACCAAATATGAGTGGGATTTTTATTAATTTTTTCGGCTGCAGATATGAAAAAGTTCATATCGGATGCTATATCTATATGGGGACTAGGCCCAAAAATGGACCGATCCTGACCATGTTTGGTAAAGTCTCTTGTATTTTGCAAAAATATATACAAACCAAATTTGAAAAGAATCAGTGCAATATTTTGATAGATTTAAGTGAAGAATGGGAAGCATCTCTATATGGGGCCTATGACTAAGAGTTGTCCAATAGGGATCATTTTTGGACTACTGATTAATGGATATAACAAGCACATACAAACCCAATTTGACTGAGATCAATATGATAATTTGGATCTTTTGGCAATTTATGTCGATTTCATAGGGGCATTTGTATGGGTACTAGGTCTGAACATGGACCGAATTTCACCAATTTCAATAGCGTTGATCCTATGGCAGATAGAAGCTTATGTACCAAATTTCATCAAAACATATTCATATTTGCGACCTGTAGTTTGATTAAAATGTTTACATGGGCACACAGACAGGCAGACGGACGGACGGACGGACATCGTTAAATCGAATCAGATAGTGATTCTGATTCGATCGGTATAATTAAAGATGGGTGTAGGTCAAATATTTTCGTTTGTTACAAACTGCAGCACAAGTGGTATAGGGTACAAAAAAAAAAAATTAAAAATTTCATGACATTTGTTTTATGTGGAATGAAATTTTTCAAACATGGTTGAAAAAATATGTGAAATTGAAAGCAAATAAGGAAATACATATGTATAATATTTTCAAAAATTTTATTTTATAAAAAAAAAATGGAAGTAAATATTAAATGTTAACCAAAAAATTCAAAAAATAAGGAAATAAAAAAATTAAAAAAAAAACAATTCAGAAACTTAAATAAATATAAATAAAAAAATTAAAAAATAATAATAAAAAAACAATTCAGGAACTAAAATATAAATTTAAATAAAAAAATTAAAAAAAAATAATAAAAAAAAACAATTCAGGAACTTAAATTTAAATTTAAATAAAAAAATTTAAAAAATAAAAAAAATGTATATTATGCAATTTTCATCTAAACCCTTGAACAGCAGCTCATATATCTTCCTTTCCACTATTCGGCTCCGTTCAATAGTAATCTGCCGAAGTTTCGAAGCTACGGTAACCCCGCACACGTTGTCCATGGCTTCACCTTTTTTCAAATTATGGCGATATAGGACAGGGTTCTTTACCATTTTAACTTAATTGGGCGGGCATGTCACTTCCACCTCATCTTTTTTCTGTGGGCATGCCGCTGCCACCGCTTCCACCGTTGCACCCTGTTAATGCGAATGATTTAAATTATATATCCGACACTCTGTGTTGAATCGTGAATTGCTAAAATTGATTAACATACCTTTAGGCTCATTTAAATAATCAATATTCAAAATCAACTTGTTAACTTCAAAGTCGTTTTTCTCCAAAAGTTATTTTCTGACCATAGGTCCCTTTTTACTTTCCGTGTCACATATATAGATTAAAAAACATTGGAAGACAAAAATTGAATGAAAAAAATAATATTTCATAGAATTTTCACTCGAATTTCGAGTGCTGGGATACACTAGTAAATAATTATAATATAAAAACATTGAAAAATACAATTATATTTAAAAAACAGTTCAAATGCCAGAAACTTTAAATATTTAAATAACGGTTAAGATTTTACACATTTAATTTATTACCATCTTCAATTTTTGTTGTTTTAATCAACTCTGGTACAGAAGTTTCCATTGTTTTGGCATGCTTAAAAATTTTTTTTTTCGCATATTTTGTTGTTAAATGAATTTTTTTAAACAAATTTGTTATCTTTCGTTAGAGAACACAGCAAAGAGTGATTTCGCAAGAAAAAAATAATTTTAGGGCTTAACGCGAAATTATTAAAAATCAATTTGCAAATTTAGAATTTTATAAAAGTTTCCAATGTATAAAAAAGAAAAAATCTAAACTTTGGAATTAAATTTTATCTGAACTATTTTCTAATGAAAACACAAAATCTTATCAATTTCGGAGTTGTGCAGGATATGATGGAAAAAATAGCAAATAATTTTTATATTGTTTTTTTTTGCACATGGAAAGATTAATTTTCATTATTTAATACGAAAAAAAGCTTTTACTTAAAAACTTTTTAAATATCAATTCTGATTACAATTCAACGATAACTGAAAAAGACAAACCCAATTTCAAACTCTGCGATATAAAACTAAGAAATCTTAATATTTTCCAAGTTGACAGATATACAAAATTATCGCAAATTGTTGAACATTATTAAAATTTTTGCAAAAATAAAAACTAATTTTTTATGTTTTTTTTATTGCATATTTTTATAGTATTAAGAAAAAATAATTTATAAATTTGTTTACCTTTTTAATAAGACCTTTTATTTAACATCTTTAACATCTGAGTTGTAGAGGGTATAAAAATGCCCTTTTCAGGTCCACCACATAAATTCAAACAGAGATTTTTTGTTACTGCTTTTTTTATAAAATAAAGGCAATGATTAATATGACGAATTCATTTAAAAGCAAAAACTTCCTAAATATAAATAAAAAACTTTGTGTAGTCTTAAAATAAATTTCATTTTTTTATTACAAATTATAATGTATAATATATACCTCTTTTTTAACAATACCAGTTTCATATTTTCTCCTACTACATTTTTCCTTTATTCTGTTTTTAAACACTTCTTTGGCAATCCTCAAAATGGCTGCTCTCGCAACTCTTCTTCTTCATGAACATTTTGAGTTCTGCCACTCTTGTTCATAAATATGTTCAATGTTCTGTGAACCGCCACTCTTGGTTAGTCAGTTTATGATGAACAAATTTCATCATTTATATATGATTCTTGGTTGAAGGCTTTAAATCAAATAAAGCTCGTCTGCCAGAATATTGGTCAAGCGTTAGGAAGCGATACGATTGCGATGACCTCTACTATAGCTCTTTTCGGCACACTTGTGAAAGGTAAGACCAATTATGTTTAGATCTAAACTTTTAAAATATTTTTATTTAGAAATCAAGAAGAAATGATTTTTGCTTTCTTTAAAATAAGAAGGGGATTACAGTATATTTTGAGCAAAAGTTTGGTCACGTCACCAAAAAATGCGGTTCATGTAATTGAAGCTTCAATATTGAAAACGTTTGGAAGACTTTTGGAATAACCAAAGAGGAAGCAACCTCAAGGCAATTCTTTACTGCATGCAAGTTCTTTTTGTAATATTCTTTTTGTTTGTTTTCATCATTGCAAATAATTGATTTAGTGAAGGTAAATATTCCAACCGAAAAAAGAACATATTTAATGGATGCACCGTTTATAATTGTTGCTCAAGGATGTTCTAAACAGCTTTTAATAATATATATTGAATATAATAATAAGAGGTAGAACTATTCTGTTGCCTATATGGCAATCTATTTTTTCGCTTTAGATTTTCCCACCGTTTTTGTTCTAATGAATAAAAAAAACATGTGAAATATATACTGCTCTCCTTCAGTATATTAAAGAAAATATATTTGACATGGAGCCATATATATTTATAACTGATTACGAACAAGGAATACGAAAAGCTGTAAATTTGGTTTATCCGCGAGCAAAACTTTTGGGTTGCTGGTCAGTATTTAAATATATAGATAATTTTATTGTATAAAAATAGTGTTTTCAAAATAAAAAAACCCATTCCATTAGAAATGTTTTTTCTACTCCAACAATTTAATTTCACCGAATTTAGGGTTCCATGGTGAAAAAAATTTTTTTGAGTGTAAATCGGTTGAAAGTAATATATTCGCACGAATTTTTTTCTTCAACGGACTTACAAGAAGAATTCGCGCGAATTAATTACTTTCAAACAATTTACACTGAAAAAATTTTTTGAGAATTTATTTCGGCATGGCACGCGAGTATCATTTTTTGCTGCTCTAATTAAAACAATTTTTATAAATATTAATGTTTAATTAAAGCTCTTTATTAAATTTAATAAGTTCGACAAGTGCTAAAGAAGGTTTTAATAGGCTCTAGTGAACATTATCGTAAGATGTCCCCACTGTGAGTAAATTTAGTCGAGGAAAAAAAGCGTCAAATAATAATATACATATCATTTCAGTGGTTAATTAATTAAATAAAAAATATATACCCCTGATGATGCTGGAAATAAACCAGCGAAACGTTGGGAAAATTATGGAAACTAAAACTTTGTTTTATTTCGCATAACACACAAAAGAGACTGATTAGCCGAAAGTAAAATACAAATATTACATACAAAGAGTCAATCAACAACAACAAACAATTATCGTTAAACAGAAAAGTAATAAATAAATCTAAACTAAATGGGTAATATTGTTGAAAACTAAAAAGTATAATAAAAAACAAAGCGAGTTAAACAGCTTCAGCAAAGACAATACCTCATCTCAAATAGCGACTAAATGATATATCTAACAGAAAAACAAGTAGGAAAATTAAAGTCGGTCTAGACCGACTTAACGATACCCTATACCATTGTTTAGGGACCCTATCGCCTCGGCCCAACTAATTGGATATAGAAAATAAGCATAAACCTAATTTGAGGGGAATTGTTTTTAATTTTTTTGGCTGCAGATATGAAAAAGTTCATATCGGGTGCTATATCTATATGGGGACTTGATCGAACAACAACCCGATCCTGACCATATTTGGTAAAGTCGCTTATATTTTGAAAAAATATATACAAGCCAAATTTGAGAAAAATCTGTGCAATATTTTTGTTTTTTAATAGATTTAAGTGAAGATCCGGAAGCAGCTCTATATGGGGCCTATGACTAAGAATTGTCCTACGTGGATTATTTTTGGACTACTGATTAATGGATATAATTAACAGATACAAACCCAATTTGACTGAGATCTATATGATAATTTGGATCTTACGGCAATTTAAGTCGATTTCATAGGGGTCATTTGTATGGGGACTAGGTCTGAAAAGGAACGGAATTTCACCAATTTCAACAGTGTTCATCATATGGCCGATAAAAGCTTATATACCAAATTTCATCAAAATATATTCATATTTCCGACCTGTAGTTTGATTACAAGGTTTACATGGACACACAGACGGACGGACGGACATTGCTAAATCGACTCAGAAAGTGATTCTGAGTCGATCAGTATAATAAAAGATGGGTCTAGGTCAAAAATTTTCTTATTTTCAGCACAAAGTCATTATACCCAAACCACATAGTGGTATAGGGTATAATAACAATGTCAAATGTATACAATTTGTTTATAAATAAACTATAGTAATACTTTGCAATATAATTAAGTATTGTACAAAAAAAAAAAAAAAAAAAACGAAAAACAAAACGTGCTGTTAAAGAGTATTTCACTCAAATTGATCTCTTAATTTCGGGACTTGATGTGAGCTGAACTTATCTAAAAAAGTGGTTCAGAACTAAACAAGAAAAAAGGACAAAAACAAAGATTTTTGGGCATATACTCATAGTTACTTCATTTTGTAAACGCAAATACTTACTAAACACAGCCAGTATTAAAATGGAAAATAATAAAGATAGAAAAGAAAGGTACAAAAACATGGATTGGTCCTCGTGTGGACAAATGTGTGAAAAATCTTTACATGTGAAGTGTGCAGCAGAGATAGTTTCCTAGCATGACAGTAGATATGATTGAAACTATTAAAAAAAAGTAATGGACTGCTTATTTATCGATGCGGACAGTGTATAAATGTTCCATTTTGCAATAGTCGTAACATAAGTCCATTTGATGGTCAGCAATTTAATGCAAAAATAGAGAACTTGGATATAAAATTGCAGGAAATTACAAACATTCTATCTAACAACGTTATGTCTGGATTGGGGACTATAAAAACTGACTTTCAAAACTGTATGGATCGTGTTAAGAAGTTTTAAGAGTCTACTGAAGGTTGAAAAAATTGTGATAGAAAACAACTTTTTGCATAAACAACTTAATCGTGGAAATATTGTTGTCAGCTTCAAAAATGTTGAACAAAGTTCAACAGTACAACAGATATCAGAAATCTTAGGGAGAAATCCAGGAGTATGGCATTAATTTATGTACCTATGTATACTCACAAAAAAAGGTAGTGCTTGTGAAGTTCAACTCAGTCCGAAAGCGGGATGAAATTGCAGCAAGGTATTTTCGAACAAAAGACGTAAAAGTGAGTCAACTTCTAGGGGGTCATGTCGGGATAGAGGCAAGGGTGTATATAAATGATCATGTAACGCCAATGGCGGCAAACCTTCATTATATATGTAGAAAGTTAAAGGGTAAAGAAAAATTAAATTTTTCCGAATCAGAAACACAGATATTCCAGAGGCAAAAATTGTCCTACCACATGATTCGCAAAAAGTTACAAGATGTGAAGAATTACGAAAAATGATCCAGAAAATACCAAGTAAATACAAAATAAGCTCAATTACGCATTTGAATTTTCTTTTTTTTTTTCTTTTTTACAATATTTTTACAGTAGTTTTGACATAGCTGCACAGCCAACTTTTGCACGAGTTTATGTGCAGATAAGCCAAAAGCTATCTTAAGTTATATGTGCTTACCTGCCTAAATGTGCAAGTATAGAATAACGACTTCCTGACTTAAAGTGCAGCTAAAGCAAATGTTTAAATGTTGTACAATTAAAAGACTATATATATAATTTAATTGATATTTTAATAATTTCTCTTTTTTAACAAAAAATTTTATACACAGTTCTTTTTGTGGAAAAAAAACAAAAAGAATTCATAAAAAAGAAATAAGAAAGGTAAATTAAAACAAAGATTTCACGTTCATATATTTTGTATATAAACAATTTGTATACATACAGATGTATGTACATTATGGAGGTGAAAAAAGTGTTAAAAATCTTGGTCGCACCCCCTAGAAATATGCGAATAACAAAAAAAAAAAAAAAACTGAGATATACAAAGTTTTGGTTATCTTTTCAAAAAGGTTTAAAACTTCAAAATCGAAGAAAAACTCGCCAAGAAATAACAAATGCCCCAGACCAGTTTTGTGCCCAAAAAAACTAGGTCATGAAATTTGATGGCATTTTTTCAACTTTAAGAAGTTGATTAAAATCATAATTTTGTTTTGGTGTCTATACTTATAAGTACTCAGATATGAAGTATTGTTTTATTGCCACGTTGTTAACCTATTGCGCATTGAGACCGAAAATGGGAAATTTTTATACCCTCCACTCCAGTGTGCAGAGGGTATATATAAGTTTGTCATTCCGTTTGTAATAATTAGAAAAAAAAAATCTGGACCCCATAAAATATATATATTTGTGATCCTTATAACAAGCGCAGTTGATATAGCGATGTCCGTCTGTCCGGCTGTCCGTCTGTGGAAATCACGATGACGGCTTCAATCGGGCAACTAGGTTGCTCGTTGGTACAAAAAATGATTCACTGACATCCTGAAAAGTTTGCTATTTAAAATCGTCCAAATCGGTTTATCTGGTCCCGAGAATTGAACGATGGAGTAAAAAAAGTCTTGAAAAATATAATTTGACTATGTTGTTATTGTCACGATAACGTTTTCAATAGGACAGCTAGGGCGCTTGTTGTTAGTGAGAATGATACACCAACATCATGGGAAGGTTTCGGTTTTTTAAATCGTGACAATAGGTTTCATAGGTGCCTAGAAATGACTGAAAAGGTAAAAAAATATGATGTTTTCCTATATTGTTATTCTAAATTTTGTATTTTGTCACAGCTGTACTTGTTGTTTTTATGGTCGTTGTGGTACTGATATAAAAATTCACCAATATCAACATTTTATGGTGTAATATTTAAGTTAGTTAATTAATAAAAGAAACTATATAAAATCAATATCAACATTCTGCGATTTTTATAAGATCACAAAATATTTCAAATTAATACATACTACTGTTGCAAATATCAAAATACTATAAATAACATTCATATATTCTGTATATGTATATCGATAATAAGCGCATATTAAAAATAATATAAATATAAATTATTTTATTTATACAAAATACCGCAATTTTTAGGGTTGCAAAAAATAGTAGGATTTTAAGGGTTCTACTTTTAGTACATACTTGCATTCAAAAGTAGCAGTGAAACCATAAAATTCTACCAGGTAAAAAATTGGTGTTTAAAAAAAATTTTTTTTGTCAGATGATAATAATATAATATAGATGTCAATAATATTTAATTATAATACATTTTTAAAATTTATTATTTAATTCCCAGACTACCGAGAATTTAATGCACGAGTTATTCCGCATTAGGAATAATCGCGGAGCTCAGCTCAATCAAAGTGCAATGATTAAGCCTCGCCCTGGGAAACATGCGTTCATGCTACCCTTTGCACAAACGCCATTCCCAACTACCAAAAATTGTAGACACGAGCTATCCACATCAGGAATAGTCGCGGGCTCAACTCAATCAAAGTGCAATGATTAAGCTTCGCCCTGGGAAACATGTATTCATTCATTTCTTAGCACAAACCGAACTTCTTATGGCACATTAAAAATAAACTAATTGAGAAGTACAATTCATCATTACGCTGTATTAAATACTATTTTCTTATTTTACTACTAGCTAGTAAACAAAGTGATCGTATCATTGTAAACGAAATAGAATTGAAATTGTGTGCAGATTTGTTTTACTTAAAAAACTGTTTCTACAGGTAGTGAATAAAATCCCAGTCAAAATTTTATGCAATAAGTGATCATGTGGAGTCTTTTTTGTGCTATTAAAACAGTCATAAATGCGCTCTTTTGCTGATCACAAAATATTCTTTTGTTGGGACGAAATATTACCATACCCCCAACTCTTCTTGAGAACCATTTTTATCCAATTTTCTGATTAGTTTCGATTGATCTTTGAGTCGTATTTAATGTCGTTTTTCTATAAATCCCTTTTTAAGCGTAAGCAAAAATCATTTCTTAGTTTTTTTTTCTAATACCGCATGTGATTAATCAGTTTTCCATCATCAAAAGTGCTCGAAGAAGACACAGTAAGATGATTTTTGTTAAAACAATCTTCGAAATGATGACTGGGAAATCGTATATATTTGTTTACACAAACATATACATAATGGCACCAGTAAGCCGAACTCTCTCATGAAACACATAGACGACAGCGGCTACACGACTACAGCCTGTCAAAAATAAAATACACACGTTTATATGAAAATGATTATTTTGACACCAACACAGCTACACGACTACACTACCACTTTTGCTGCTGTAGTCAACTTAGGCTAATTTCTATTTTTGTTGGCTACAATACAAATATAGTGTTGACAATATAACAAAATATGTAAAAGATATTAGTGCTATGAAATATTTTATTTTGTTGAAAAAATTAATCGCAAAATGAAATGCTATAATAATTCTATTAATAAGTAAATTTATTTATTTATTTTTACGTTATAATAATGCATTATAAATAAGTAATATATTTAAGACAATTTTATTTAGAATCAGACATGTTTTTCTATTTTAATAAAGTAAAAAAAAAATATAATTGACACTACTGAAATAAAAATGTTTTGTATAAAAACAGCTGTTTATATTGTTGTTATATGTTGCTGTCGTTTTCAAATAAATTAAGTAGTTGACTACACGACTACAATTGCAGCCAGCAGCATTTGTAGTCGTGTGTTTGTGTAGCCTCTGTCGTCTATGTGTTTCATGCATAAGTAACAATTTCATTTAGTCTTATGAAAGCTTTTGAACAAAGCAGATATACGTCGCATTGTTTTGTGAAATCTTACATTGTTTTTTTAATGGGTACCAGTGATGACAGGAGATTTTTACAGAAATCTCTACGCTAATGAAAAAAAAATCCATTTTTTTTTCCTACGCCCACTTTTTTTCTCTCTACATTTTTCCCTACACTACTTTTTTCAATTTTTCAAAAAAAAAAATTATTTTTAATTTGTTAATTTTCAATTTCAATAATGCAAAAATAACATAAAAACGAAAAAAATATCATAAAAAATAAGATAAGAATATCATTAGAATTACATAAAAACAACATAAAAAACCAACAGATATGTATTATAAAAAAACATATTTTTACTATTAAGCGCCCCGGTAGGTGAGTAGGTAGCGTGCTCGCCTATCATGCGGCGAAATGGTCAGCCAAATGGTCTTTGTCACCCGGCTTATCCCTGGACCCAAATTAGAATACAAATTTACTTTGCATTGTAATTAATATAAATAAATAAATAAATATTTTTACTATTCTGTATAATTCATCTTTTATATGGCTAGATGTGCATTTAAAATTTACACAATTAATTAAAATGGCTTGCAAATGGGATCTCATAACGTAAACATAATTTGGTTGTTGGTTTTAAAAGATATTTTTTTAAGACATTGGTTATTAGCATGTATACTTAGATCTGATTTATCTTAATTTAATATTTTTTCACAAGCCTTGCTTGCATCAGTATTTAAAGTCGTCATCTTTGACCTGTTCCATCCCATTAGCTTCTCGTCTCTCAACTAACTTGAGTAAAACCTTTGTTTTCAGTATTTCTTTGATGTGTTTTCAGCATCATCGAAAAACGAATCGGACATTTTTCTAAAATCAATTATGTTTACATTTATAATATTTTAATATTCTTTTTATTTACAAACTTACTTAATATAATCGAAGAGATCTACAAAGATGGCGTACTTATGTATGTTTTAAAAAAAATGCACAAAACAAGTAAACTGCACAAAAGTGTTTTTTACTTGGCATTCTTATTAAAGAAGCCACGTATTTACTTTCTCCATATTATAGAGTTATTACCAGATTTAAAAAAGATAAATATTTTGAATTTTAAAGTTTAAAATTGAAATGTATATAATATTAAGTTGTTAAAAAAAAAAATTTCAAAAAATCCCTACAATTCGACAAAAGTAAGAAATCATTTGCAATAAACACATAGACGCAAATCCATTTATCGATGCGTTACAAATGGAATGACAAACTGATGTAATAAGATCGAAAAAATAAAACTGATTAACGCTAGTGCTTTTAAAATATAAGACATGGTCAAGTATTCCGAAAAAGATCCGAAATTTAAAAATATATATTTTGTTTACTATCTTCTATTGACTTTAAAATTGTTAAACGTAAATGCTGAAAATTCAGAGTATTTGTTGTAATAAATTACTAAATTGATCAAATCGTTTACATTTTCAAATATTTTATCTAAATTTGTTACAAATAGTGCAAGAAAACCTAGGTGGAGGGTATCAAAGATTCGGCATAGCCGAATTTAAAACTCTTACTTGTTTTGATAAAATTTTTTTTAAACACAATTTAAAAAATGGATCTGGCACTTTAAAATTTTGTTAAATATGTGATTTAAGTATCGCATGTAAAAATTCAAAGCACTTACAAAATATTTGAACTTTTTTTAATAAATTGTCTTTTATTAGCTTTGGGTCATATGTGACTCCAATTCCAAAGGGTTAATGGGGTCATATTATTTTTTTCCGAAACCCTAGGCTATTAAGATAATTTGAAAGTAGAGAACTGATTAATGTTTGATACAAAGTATTTAGAAAGAGTACATTTACGGAATATTTTACAAAAATCAAATTTTTCTCGAAATTAGCAAAAATAAAATCATTGTCAAAAAAAATCTAGCTTAGGGATTTACTTAAAAATTCACACAGTTAAGCTGTAGCATGTATTTAACAAAATCTTAAAGTTCCAGATCCATTTTTTAAATTTTGTTTAAGAAAATTTTTTAAACTTGAAAAAGGAGTTTTCGCAATGCGCAATAGGTTAACAACGTGGTAATAAAACAATACTTCATATCTGAGTACTTATAAGTATAGAAACCAAAACAAAATTATGGCTTTAATCAATTTCTCAAAGTTGAATAAAATACCATCAAATTTCATGACCTAGTTTTTTGGCACAAAATTGATCTTTGGAATTTGCTATTGCTTGGGCAGTTTTTATTCAATTTTGAAGTTTTATAGCTTTTTGAAAAGATAATTTAATACTGATCCCGAATTATATAACAATTTGTCGGAAAAACTAATCTGTAGAATGAAATTTTCGTAAAATCTGAAAAAAGACATATTTTTCCCATATAAACACACTTAAAATTTTCAATCGCGTTGAGCCACCTCTAAATGTTTTCTGATTAGTTCAAAACTTTGTATTTCTCAGGTTTTTTGCTATTCGTATATTTCTAGGGGGTGCGATCGAGAGTTTGAACACTTTTTTTATTAAGGGCCACCCTAATGTACATATACATTTATCAATATTTAATGCCTTCAATGCTTCTTTAAGTGAATTTGAAACTTGGTTAACCTGCTCATCTTCAGGACCCTCTCCATTTTCTTTATCCATTTCTAAATTACCGTTGATAATATCATCAATTATTTCGCTTTCAGTTACTATATGGAACTATATTTAGAAAATCCACCTCTTCATTGATTTCCAGATTATTTTCGGGAGTCCTGGTGATTGTCAAATAAACGAATTTAATAAGGTCTTTTTTGCTCCACTTGTTTCGATTTTGTTTTTCGTAAGAGGCAGCTAAATGTGATTTTTTTATGAAAATAATTCAAAAATTCCAAAAATGTGAGGCGCTTATCTTAAGTGTGCAGGTATAAAAAGTGCACTTAAAGAAGGAAATTATTATTGAATTGAAAATAAAAAACAAAGCAAAAATTTTGTGCAGTTATAGGCAAAGTGCACTTAAGAAAAAGGCAGTTAAGTCAAAACTACTGTAACACATTTCATATTAAACCAATGTAATTAATTATTCTCACTTATTGTTTATCTCTGTATAACCATTTCTTTACATTTATACTTTTATAAGGCAAAATAGTAATGCATTTAACTTGCAATATGGTCGAATTTGTTTTATATTGCTATGTTGCTCTCAGTCTATCAAGGTACCCTATCTCTTCGGTCCATCTAACTGGATATATAAAATAAGCATATACCAAATTTGAGTGGCATTGTTATTAATTTTTTTGTCTGCAGATACGAAAAAGTTCATATCGGATGTTATATTTACATGGGGGCTAGGTCGAAAAATGGATGAATCCTGACCTTATGTGGTAAATTAATTTAATTTTTTTAATTTAATTTTTTTGTCTGCAGATACGAAAAAGTTCATATCGGATGTTATATTTACATGAGGGCTAGGTCGAAAAATGGATGAATCCTGACCTTATTTGGTAAAGTCAATTATATTTTAAAAAAATATATAAAAACCAAATTTGAGAAAAATCTGTGCAATATTTTTGTTTTTTGATAGATTTAAGTGAAAATCGGGAAGCAGCTTTATATGGGGCCTATGACTAAGAATTGTCCTATAGGGATTATTTTTGGACTACTGATTAATGGATATAACAAACACATACAAACCCAATTTGACTGAGATCAATATGATAATTTGGTTCTTATGGCAATTTATGTCGATTTCATAGAAGCATTTGTATGGGTACTAGGTCTGAACATGGACCGAATTTCACCAATTTCAATAGCGTTGATCCTATGGCAGATAGAAGCTTATGTACCAAATTTCATCAAAACATTTGCGACGTGTAATTTGATTAAAATGTTTACATGGGCACACAGACAGGCAGACGGACAGACGGACGGACATCGCTAAATCGACTCAAAAACAGAGAACGAAGCCGACTTAAAACTGTCGGCGGCGGCGGCTAAGCAAAAAAGCAGTCGGCGGCGGCTAAAAGTCGACTAAAGCCGACATTTTTTCGGCGGCGGCGGCTGAACAAAAAAACTGTCGGCGGCGGCTTAAAGTCGACTACAGCTGAAAAAAATTGCAAAAAATTTTTTTTTAAACAACAAAAATTGTTTTTAATTTATTTAGTTAAATTAGATACGATCTAAATAGTATAAAAAGAACATTGAATGTTTTTTTGATG
Source organism: Cordilura impudica (assembly GCA_963682025.1). Lineage (NCBI taxonomy): Eukaryota > Metazoa > Arthropoda > Insecta > Diptera > Scathophagidae > Cordilura > Cordilura impudica. Next base: position 206,647,308 of record OY821517.1, on the reverse strand, counting down.
CTTTAAGCAATTAAATTGAATTAAAAAAAAAAATCATTTTAAAAATGGTTCAACGGTCTTCATGTTGTCTTGAATAAAAAGTTGTTTTTTAACTGTTGCAGGATGTAGACTGCTCCTTTTTGCATTTACGCAATTCCCTGCTACCGAAAAAGCTTGCTCTGAGGAAGCAGATGTGGCTGGAACTCCAAAACACACATTAGCTACAGTTGCGATATTTGGAAAAATCTAGAAGTTATACAATTCGTTTACTAAAATTTTAAAGACACATACATAATTGTTATATATACTTGTTTGTTTTGTTGCCACCAATCCAAAGGCTCTGTTTCGTGGACTTCTGTTTCATAATATTTTTTTACCTCGAGCTCTTTGTTACATGAAGCGTTAGATGATGATCCCACAAATTCTAGCATTCTTTTGCGGCTATTTGATATTTTCTGAAAGTAAAAAGTTTATTAATATCAATTTTTACTTTCATTTATAAAATATTACCTGTTTTTTGTTATTCGGCTCTACCGATTGACTGGTTGACGGCTCAGTCACTAAAACGGGTTGGCTGTCACTGACAACATTAATTTTTTCAATTTCTTCCAAAATAATATCTTCTTTCGAAATTGGGAAATTTACATCATTTTCAAGTTCATACGAATTTGGAATTTGGCTGGGTATTTTTTTCAAGTATTTTTCTAAAACTTGCCAGTTCTTCTGACATGGGTCCAATAATGCTGCAACAACATTTAGTTTAATCACTTTAAATCTTTTTTTAAAGTTTTCTAAGGAAAAAATGCACAACTCTATTGTTAGTTGGAAACAAGATTCCTTTTCTCCTTTCTCCAATAATGAAATAATGCTTTCTTGAAAATAAATACAAGATGAAATTGTGGGGTATTCTTGCCCTTGGAGGCATTTTGTAGCATCTTCAAAAATTTTTAAAAATTCAGCAAATTCTCCTATAATTTTTCTTTCCATTTCTGGTATCAAAAGCTGTTCCTGTTTTGCTTTAAAGAGTGCTATATTGATAGTTGATACATTTTTAGAAAAACTGTCTATCATTACTAATAGAGAGTTCCACCGTGTTGGAACTGAATTTTTTAATGACTGATGTTTAGCATTTACAGAATTCTCGTACAGTTCGGTAAAATGGTCATCTCCGTTCGGGAACTGTTCGCAACAATCTAAGCTTTCTAAAATATTCTCTGCTTCGATAAAAATTTTTGCTAGTTCACCCTGTTCCTCAACGTTTTGAATATTTGTTATGGCTTCGGTGCTATACATAAGGCTCCGGTATATTTGTTTGAGTTTTGAAATGATATTTTTAATATGTGCGAAACGTTCATTGTTTAAAACATCATGCATTAAAAATCTATGTAAAATATGCGCATTGCATCCGTATCGGGTTATATTTTTAATTTTTAATGCGGAAATTATGTTACTTCCGCCATCAGTAACAGCACACATAATTTTTCCCTGTATATTAAACTCATTTAGGGTTTCCTCTATTTTTTGGGACACTGCTAACCCTGTATGCGGCCGAGGAAAAATTTCCGTTTTGAGGGTTATGATTTTCATTTGGAAATCCTGGCAGAAGTGCACTTTAAAGTTTATGTGCGACAATCTTTTATATTTATCGGACCACATATCCATGACTAAGGTCATGTGTTTTGGTGAAGTATCCAAAATTTTTTTGATGTTGCCCAAATAAATATTATATACATCATTTAACGCTGATGTTGCAATTGTTCTATCAGTTGGAAGAATCGTTTTAGGATTTAAAAAATTTACAAATTTTTTGAATCCGGGTCTTTCAACAATTTTAAAAGGCTGCAAGTCCCAACAGCACATTTCAGCGACTCGACGACCGTTTTGGTATTTGCTATTACTGCTAGAAGACGCTTCTAAGGCATTCTGAGTCAACTGTGAGGTCTTCTTTGAATTTATGGTCTTTAAGTCTAAATTATGGACAGAACGTAGATGATGATTGTAATTTGTTGTTGACGTCGATCTTCCAAAACTTAAAAAAAAAAAAAAAAATACAATTTTGCAAATTTTAAACATCAAATTTTCTCACCTTTTTAAAATTCCATTCTCTTCCAAGCATAGTTTGCAAAATTTGTACTTATCGAGAATGTGTCTCTTGTTAAAACACAGGTCTCCGAAATACTTCCAACACTCAGATATTGCGGTTTCATTTACCACCAACTTCATTTTTTTTAATTCATTCTTTTTTTTAAAAAGGTCTTCATAGTATGATAAATCTGCTGATGGCAAAATGTATCTGTTAATATTTTCCGGCTCATCTGAATCGGAATCAGAAGAAATAACTGGTCGGTTTCTGGTACTTGAGAAATAATGTTGTATATTTTTTTGTGACATTTTGAAATTTTGTAAAAATTAAAAAACTTTTTGTTTAAGCGACGCGTAAAGTATAACGGGATTTATTGTAAACGGTAAAGGTGCCAGAAAAATAGAAATTGATATGAGGCATAAAAAAGTTGCCAGACTTAAGTTCAAATTTATACATAAGCGAAAACTTGTCGTAAGACATGTTCAATATATTCGATACATGCAAAAAATACTTTACCTTTAAATACATACTTTACTTTTAAAGTTTTAAGTAGATTTTCCTTAAATCTAACCAAAATTTTACAAAATGTTACTCGCTTAGATTTTTAATTTTTTAACCAAAATAATAAATTAAATAAAAAAAATCGAAAAAAGTTCAAAATTGTTAGCTAAGCCGACCGAGTCGGCTAAAAATTTGAGCCGACGGTAGCCGCATAAAGTCGGCGGCGGCCTCAATTACTTAAAAAAAGTCGGCGGCGGCTATGCGCCGACTGCGAGCCGATCGGCTTCGTTCTCTGCTCAAAAAGTGATTCCAAGTCGATCGGTATAATAAAGGATAGGTCCAGGTCAAATATTTTTGGTAGTTACAAACAGCAGCACAAAGTCATTATACACAAACCACATAGTGGTATAGGGTATAAAAATATGACTAACAATAATTCATCTTGTACACTTAATATATCTGTGGTTTTCTAGAATAACCGCGTATGTCATAAAATCAAAATGTTCAGGGGAGCCAAAAAAAAAAACGTTATATTAGAAATTATGGGCTCGATATAAAGTTTTTAAAGCTTTTTATTTAACAGTCCTGTAGATATGTGCAATAAATACTTTATATAAAATTTTGAGTCAAAAATCTTCAGAGGAATAGATCCTAGAGAAGGACGAAAAAACAATATGTAAGTAACACTTAAAGTGTGTGCAGATAAAACAACTTATGTCGACAAACGTCGTTTTCTTTGAAAAAGAAAACATCCAGTGCAACCACCCATGTAGACATAAGTTGTTGTTGCTTGAAAACTGGATTTTTTTGTTCGTCAACAAAAAGTTAACGGGAGAATATGGCAACGTATCAAGAATAATAGTGACAAAAAATAACAGAAATAAACACACAAGTTTTTATAAGTGGTTATATATTGAAAAATATTCCAAAATTATTTTGCATTTTTTTTCATCAATAACAAAGTATGTCGCTACGTGTCGTTTTCTGAGAAACTAATTTGTCAGGGATCAAACGTAGGTTTACGTCGATAGTGCTGCAAATTAATTTAATAAACATTTAAGTTACATCGTTATTTAAAGAAAAAACTTAGAAATGGTCAATATTTAAAAAAAAAATTTAACACATGTTAAGAGCGTTAAAAATTAATATATTTGGCATCGCTAACTCAAAACTGACAAAAATGGACACACGCGGTTTTTCCAGAAAAACACAGATATGTAATGTATACATAAGTATATTTTTATACCCTATACCACTATGTGGTCAGGGTATAATGCCTTTGTGCTGATGTTTTTAACTACCAAAAATATTTGACCTAGACCCACCTTTTATTATGACGATCGATTTAGAATCACTTTCTGAGTCGATTTAGCGATGTCCGTCCGTCTGTCCGTCTGTGTGTCCATGCAAACCTTGTAATCAAACTTCAGGTGGCAAATGTGAACATATTTTCATGAAATTTGGTATGTAAGCTTCTATCAACCATAGCATGAACGCTATTGTAATCGGCATGTTCAGACATAGTCTCCATACAAATGACACCTGTGAAATCGACTAAAATTGCCATATGATCCAAATTACCATATAGGTCTGTGTCAAATTGGGTGCATGTGTTTACTACACCCATTAATCAGTAGCCCAAAAATAAACCCTATAGGACAATTCTAAGTCATAGCCCCCATATAAAGCTTCTTCTCGATTTTCATTTAAATCTATAAAAAAATAAAAATATTGCACATAGTTTTCTCAAACTTAGTTTGTATATGTTTTTGCAAAAAATAAGTGACCTTACCAAATATAGTCAGGATCAGTCGATTTTTACCCCTAGTCCCCATATAAATAAAGTATCTGATATGAACTTTTTCATATTCAAAAAAAAAAAAAAAAAAAAAATAATAACAATGCCACTCAAATTTGGTTTATGCTTATTTTCTATATCCAATTAGTTGGGCCCAAGAGATAGGGCCTCTAAACGCAAGGTATAGGGTATCGTATAGTCGATCTAGACTACTTGCTCCTTATTATTACAGTTAAAAAATGTGTTTTTGGGGTAGCTTATATCCTTGCAATGTGGCTGTAAAATTAATTATAGTTACTTAGTTAGATCATGGATATGGGTTGTTTCCCTGTTCATTAATTATGAATAGTAATATTGAAACCACCATCACCATAAACGAGATTCAAAACTTAAATTTCAATGCCAATAACCTTAACATTGCGCATATAAGCGCTCAAAGTGTTGCGCCGAGCCCAAATTCGTGTAAGTTAGAGGAAATCAGAGCTATTTTGGAGGTCGACACTGATATAATTGGAGTTTCGGAATCATGGCTGAGGGAGTGTATAGGTTATGATGCAGTACGCTTAAATGGATACCATATATATATATGTAATAGATCTGTTAGAAGAGGTGGAGGTGTCTACATACATGTGAGTAATAGATTAAGATCTAAGTGTGTGGGTAAAATTATGGGTGAGGGAATAGCTGAAACTGTTTTTTTTTTTTAAGTTGAAATAGAAGGGAGTGAGAATTGTTTATTGGGAGTTGTGTGAATTTTTTTTTTAGCTGTGAGGAGACATTTTCAGAATATTGCGGGCGGTATAATAGAATAGCTCTTATGGGAGATTATAATATAGACATATTTGAAAATGGGGTCCAAGGCTCTAGACGCGTCACTCATAGCCTCTCTTGAGCAAACGTCAACCTCAGGCTTCTCGTGGCGGATCCTGTTTCCACAGATGAGGCCCTGGCGTCCGAATAAAAGGCGGTATAACCTTTCAACAACAACAGCTTTGTTGAAACAGGAAATGGTTTAGCAAAACGGGAGATAATGAGGCAAGTTTGGAGGCCCCTTTTCGTCTTACTCACCCTCACCCTAAGGTAGCAGCCCTGCCACAAACTAGGCAACATTAGGTTAATCCCCTATTGCGGCCGAACCAACATATGATTACAACACAAACAAACAGAAGAAGAAACACAAAACAAGCAGATATTTTATGACGATGCCCCGGATAAGATTTGCTACATGGAATGTAAACACTTTGTTTCAAGTAGGAAAGTTAGCTCAACTGTCGGCAGAATGCAAAAAACTAAACATATCTGTTATAGGTATTAGTGAAATGGGGTGGAACGGCAGCGGCGACTTCACAAGCTCTCAGGGTGACCGCATACTGTTCTCTGGCCGTAAAGAAGGAGAAGCACATAAACATGGGGTAAGAATCTTTATAAATCACAGATTACGAAACACCCTAAAAACTATTCGGCAATTTCCGAACAAATTATAACAGCTCAGCTGAACAGCAGTATCGGTAAGATTACAATTGTTCAATGTTACGCGCCTACCTAAGATCAACTAAACTGCGTTTTGGACAAAATTGACAGGAACGATATCCTTATATTAATGGGCGACTTTAACGCACGCATCGGGCATCAAAACGAAAGTTTTGAACGAATTATGGGAAAAAACAGCCCTGGTGATAGAAATGAAAATGGCGTTCTGTTTCTGGAAACATGTGCGGCGCACGAACTTGCTATAGGTGGCTCCTACTTTCCTCACAAACTACACCACAAAATGACGTGGCAATCGAGAGACTCACGATATAATATTCAGAGCCAAATTGATCATTTCTGTATTACGAGAAGGTGGCTCAATATACTACAAGATGTCAGAGTACTACGTAGTGCTGATATAGCTTCCGACCGCTACCTATTGATAGGCGAGCTAAAATTAACGCTTCGCAAACACACACACCGCTCGGTATTGAATCAACCAAATCGACGAACCTACAATGTCAACAAACTGAAAGCCGAAGACGTTAATAGAAGATTAGTCTCATGCATTGTTGAAAAACATCAAAGTATTCCACCAATCCCTCTACTAAGCTACAACTTAGATGACGAATGGATGAAGAATAAGGCCATTCTCAGCGAATCCGGTAATGAAATTGTTGGTTTTTCCAAAAAGGAAAATAAAGAATGGCTGTCCATTGACTTTTGGAACGTTCTGGAAGAACGGCGAAAAACCAGAGAAATGATGTTATCAGAAAAAGACCCCTCTCGTAAAAACAAACTGCAAGCCAAACTATCAAACCTTATCAAGAAAGTTAAGAGACAAGCCAGAAACGATAAAAGAAACTATTTCAACACACTCGCCACAGAAGCTGACAATGCTGCACATCAAGGTAACTTAAAACCCGTTTTCAATGTGATCAGAAAACTTTCCGGAAAGAAACCCAACACAAATATACCTATAAAAGATAAAAACGGAAATATGCTAACTTCTATTGATGAGCAACTTATAATATGGAAAGAATATTTTGAGGAAACCCTAAACCATCCCTGCAATGCAGACAACTCCTCTCAAAGTGATGAAGCAACCGATTCCAGAACCCCACCCCCATTAAGAGCAATCTGCATAGATCCTCCCACTCTCCACGAAATTTCAAAAGCCATTACACAGCTAAAAACGAAAGAGCTGCCGGCATTGACAACCCGCCGAATTCTACAAATCTGCGCCTACTACCATCGCTGAAATACTACTGCCTCTATCAAGAAAATATGGATGACTGATGCTATCCCCCAGGAATGGAAAGAAAGTCTTATAATTAAAATTCCTAAAAAAGGAGATCTAAAATCATGCTTTAACTGGAGAGGTATCGCATTAACACCCTGTATGTAAGATATTTAACAAGGTAATACTTAACCATATGCTCGAACCTTTGGATGAACACCTCCGATAAGAACAAGCTGGCTTCCGCCCCAATCGCTCTTGCGTAGACCAAATAAACAGTCTACGCCTAATAGAAGAATAATGCAACGAGTATAATACAACGCTATACTTAACGTTTATTGATTTTGAAAAGGCCTTCGACACCTCCGAAAAGAACAAGCTGGCTTCCGCCCCAATCGCTCTTGCGTAGACCAAATAAACAGTCTACGCCTAATAGAAGAATAATGCAACGAGTATAATACAACGCTATACTTAACGTTTATTGATTTTGAAAAGGCCTTCGATGCGATAAACAGAGAGCAAGGGCGCCCCGCAGAAACTAATTAACCTAATCAAAGCCCAATACACCGATGCGAAAATGAGCGTACTACATCTTGGAAAAAGGAGCCAACCTTTGAGTACATTAAGCGGAGTAAAACAAGTATGTCTTCTCTCTCCGCTCCTTTTTATCACAACCCTTGATGTTATTCTTGCATATAGCAATGACCAAAACATGGGTATTCAATGGAGAATAAACCAGCAACTCGAAGATCTAGAATATGCTGACGATATCGTCCTACTTGCCACAACGAAGGAAAACATGCAGAGAAAGATTGATGACCTGTCCCTAAGAGCAGAACAATTTGGTTTACGAATAAACGCAGCAAAAACAAAGTGCATCGCAGTAAAAAGCAATCAACCAACAACATTCACTCTAAACAACAACCCAATTCAACATGTAAATAGCTTCTGCTATCTTGGAAGCAACATCACACCCGATGGCGGTGCAACTAAAGACGTAGATATGCGAATACATAAGGCAAGGGCAGCGTTTTACAATCTGAGAAACGTCTGGACACCTAACGCCCTATCACCAAAAACAAAGATACACATATACAACGCATGTATAAAAACCATACTTCTATATGGCTCCGAAACATGGATGGTAAACCAAACCATTATATGCAAACTGCAAAGTTTCACAAACAGATGCCTGCGCAACATCTTAAAAATATGGTGGCCAAGAACAGTATCGAACGAAGAACTACTACAAATCTCTGAGCAGGAAGACATCCATACGCAAATCAGAAGAAAAACATACAACTGGCTAGGCCACACACTCCGTAAGCCATACGACGAAATATGCCACGCAACACTACAATGGAACCCATAGGGTACACGCTTGCGAGGAAGACCGAAGACTACTTGGAGACGCACTATTTTCCTTGAGACAGGGAAATCTTTCAACGAACTTAGATATATTGCAACAGACAGAAACGAATGGAGATTCTATGTAAACAGCTTATGTTCCTGATGGAATACGCTAATAAGTATAGAATATATATATAATATATATAACGGGTGATTTTTTAAGAGCTTGATAACTTTTTTTTAAAAAAAAACGCATAAAATTTGCAAAATCTCATCGGTTCTTTATTTGAAACGTTAGATTGGTCCATGACATTTACTTTTTGAAGATAATTTCATTTAAATGTTGACCGCGGCTGCGTCTTAGGTGGTCCATTCGGAAAGTCCAATTTTGGGCAACTTTTTCGAGCATTTCGGCCGGAATAGCCCGAATTTCTTCGGAAATGTTGTCTTCCAAAGCTGGAATAGTTGCTGGCTTATTTCTGTAGACTTTAGACTTGACGTAGCCCCACAAAAAATAGTCTAAAGGCGTCAAATCGCATGATCTTACCGGTCCATTTCTTGAGATGAATTGTTCTCCGAAGTTTTCCCTCAAAATGGCCATAGAATCGCGAGCTGTGTGGCATGTAGCGCCATCTTGTTGAAACCACATGTCAACCAAGTTCAGTTCTTCCATTTTTGGCAACAAAAAGTTTGTTAGCATCGAACGATAGCGATCGCCATTCACCGTAACGTTGCGTCCAACAGCATCTTTGAAAAAATACGGTCCAATGATTCCACCAGCGTACAAACCACACCAAACAGTGCATTTTTCGGGATGCATGGGCAGTTCTTGAACGGCTTCTGGTTGCTCTTCACTCCAAATACGGCAATTTTGCTTATTTACGAAGCCATTCAACCAGAAATGAGCCTCATCGCTGAACAAAATTTGTCGATAAAAAAGCGGATTTTCTGCCAACTTTTCTAGGGCCCATTCACTGAAAATTAGACGTTGTGGCAGATCGTTCGGCTTCAGTTCTTGCACGAGCTGTATTTTATACGGTTTTACACCAAGATCTTTGCGTAAAATCTTCCATGTGGTCGAATAACACAAACCCAATTGCTGCGAACGGCGACGAATCGACATTTCACGGTCTTCAGTAACACTCTCAGAAACAGACGCAATATTCTCTTCTGTACGCACTGTACGCATTCGTGTGGTTGGTTTAATGTCCAATAAAGTAAACTGAGTGCGAAACTTGGTCACAATCGCATTAATTGTTTGCTCACTTGGTCGATTATGTAGACCATAAATCGGACGTAAAGCGCGAAACACATTTCGAACCGAACACTGATTTTGGTAATAAAATTCAATGATTTGCAAGCGTTGCTCGTTAGTAAGTCTATTCATGATGAAATGTCAAAGCATACTGAGCATCTTTCTCTTTGACACCATGTCTGAAATCCCACGTGATCTGTCAAATACTAATGCATGAAAATCCTAACCTCAAAAAAATCACCCGTTATATATAAATATATATATGTATTTGAAAATAGTATCGAGATGAGGAACGTATGTGGGAGAATGGCATTGGAGATTGCGCAAAATAATCTACCAAACACTTTTCACTATTGGTTCTTCAGGTTCTATCGAATTATAATTTGGTCGAAAGAACTGGTCAGTTTCAGTTTCCAGCATTGAACTCGCATCATGCTCTCATTTTTTTTTATCGCTTAATATCAAAACTGAGATAATGCCCTGACATAAAACTTGTAAGAGATTTTAATGCACTTAATTTTAACAAAGAAGTTGATTTTCTGGAAAGGACGCTGTAAAATTTATATGAGAGACATATTCCGGTTAAAGCTACAAAACTTAGAAAAACGTCGGACTGGATGAACACATTAGTTATAACACAGACTTAATGGCGTATAGGGCGTATTTGGAGAGGTGAACTAGTGAAACGTGGAGCATGTATTGTAAATACAGGAACAAGCCAAAGTCAGTAATTAGAAAGAGGAAGATATATTATTTTCGGATCCTGTTTTTTAATTGTTCTCAGAAGCAAATGAGGGGACAAATAAGGCAATTAAGAATTGGTGGTAATGAAAATGGAGTGACGTGTAGTATTGATGTTGAGAGGCGTAACCAATTATTATCTATAATTGTCAGGATTTTGTTGAAGATTTCATCGCTTTTCTTTTAGATAATAAATGAAGTTGACAAATGGGATGTGATGAGTAGAATAAAATCAGGGGCCGTAGGGCCAGATGGTTTGCCACTTAAATTTTTAAAAATTACTTTTCGGTTAGTATCAAGACTCCTGGTGTATGTGTTCAATAATATCATAACTTCAGCAAAGTATCCGGATTGTTGGAAAGTTGCAAAAGTAGTACCTGATAAAAATTCTCAAAGTCCTTCTTATTTTAGACTAATTAGTATTTTGCCAGTTTGTTCAAAAATTTTTGAAATATTAATCAATGACCAAATCGTGAGTAGTTTAAATTATACTTCAAATTCAGGGTTTAGGAAACACCACAATACGACGACATTTATGATAAACGTAATTGACGAGATCAGAATATAATTAGATAGTAAATATGTGTCCGTTCTTGTCAGTTAAAATCTGAGTAGAGCTTTTGAGTCAGTCTGTCATGAGGTTTTGTTAATCCTTAGCCAACCCGGTTGTAATAATTAGAAAAAAATTCTTGACTCCACAAAATATATATACTTGTGATCCCTATAACAAGCGGAGTTGATATAGCGATGTCCGTCTTTCCGTCTGTGGAAATCACGATGATGACTTCAATCGGGCAGCTAGTATACTCGTTTGCATAAAAAATGATTCACTGACATCCTGAGAAGTTTGCTACTTAAAACCGTCCAAATCGATTGATAAGGACCCGAGAATTGAATGAAGAAGTAAAAAAAGTCTTGAAAAAATAGGATTTGTCTATGTTGTTCTTGTCACGAGCATCACGAGCTGGGGAGCTCGCTTTAGTGAGAATGAATCAGTAAAATCATGAGAAGTTTTATATTTGAAAAACCATGAAAATCTGTTCAACAGGTCCCGAGAAATCACTGAAAAAGTAAAAAAAAAATGAAAAATATATGTTGCTGTATAGTTCTTGTTGTTATTCTAAATGTTGTATTTTTGTCATAGCTGAAGTTGTTGTTTGTGGTCGTTGTGGTAATAATATAATAAAAACTTACCTTTGTAATATTTTTTTTATCAACTAGTAGAAAAATTTAAAAGTTTCCATTGTTTTGGCATCTCTAACGTCCCAATGCTTTTCATGTAATACGTTACTGTTACGTGTGGTTAACTTGGCCTTAAGATAACGTAACCGGAACGTCCCAATGCTTTTCATGTAACAAAAAAACATCTGACACGTTACCTTACTGTTACGTGTGGGTAACTAGGCCTTAAGTTAAGCCTAACGTTAGCCTGTTAAAAATGTAATGAAAATTTACTGGATTACTGTAAATATGCAATAAAAATTTTAACAAGTTAAATGTATTACTATCATTTATTTCTTGAAATGCGCATATAAAAACGGAAGTTTTTTAATTATAGAGCATAAATATCATTAAAATAATACTAATAATATATGTTAACCGTTTCCCCAAAAATGTGCATATATGATGAACTGGTTAACTCTTTTTTGTAAACACAATAAAAAGTTAATATTCCAAACTTATGGTCATATTTGTAAAAGAATAATGGAAAAACGTATGAATTAAAAGACCTGCCAAATGGTTTTGTTTATTACTAAAAAAAGTAATATTTCGAGGGCTTATATTTAAAAAGTGCTATCTACATTTGACAGCAATATTAACTTTTGATTTCAAACTTTTCTGTGATATAACTGGCAAATATAATATTAATTTTGATATCATACATGATTGGTATGACTATTTCTTAATAGATATTGTAGCAAAGGGATCGACAATTACTTTCAGATCTTATTAATTAATTGGTTTTACACGCTCTCCTTAAAATAATTACTGATGCAGATAGCACTTTTTGAATATAAGCCCTCGATTTATTTATTTATTAGCTAAAAAAAAGCAATATAAAATACATTGAGCAATAAGCAGATAATTGCACCAGAGATATATCACAATGGATAATTTTGATCTCAGGAGCACTGAAGGGTTAAATAAAAAAAAATTAACCGAATTATTTTTCTTAAATTCTACATAGTGGTTTCATCGAGTGTAATAGAAAAACTCGTTTTCGGTAATTTTTATTTAAAAATATATTAAAATCCAAGTCTGGCCTTGGCAAATAATGGGTTAGCGTTCTCGGATTTATCCAAATTTTTGGAACGAAACTTCTACACATTGGGTTATTATATTTTAAGCGTCGCATCTAAAAATTGGACAGCACTTATAAAATATTTGACTTTTTTGAATAAATTGTCTTTTATTAGCTTGGGGTCATATGTGACCCCAATTCCAAAAGGGTTAATGGAGTCATATTATTTTTTTTCCGAAACCCTAGGCTATTAAGATAAAATATAACATTTAAAAGTAGAAAAGTGATGAATTGTTGATACAAAGTATTTAGAAAGAGTACATTTACAGATAATTTCACAAAAATCCAAGTTTTCTCGAAATCCGCAAAAATAAAATCCTTCTCAAAAAAATTCTGGTGGAGGGATTTACTTAAAAATTCACACAGTTAATCTGCAGCATGTATTTAATAAAACCCTAAAGTAATATATTAATTTTTTTAAATTTTGTTTAAGAAAATTTTTTCAATCTTGAAAAAGGAGTTTTAAAAATGTTATCAAAAACATTTCCAATTTTCGGTCTCAATGCGCAATAGGTTAAAAACGTGGTAATAAAACAATACTTCATATCTGAGTACTTATAAGTATAGAGACCAAAAAAGAATGATGGCTTATAGATGATTGATTAACAATTTCCCAAAGTTGAAAAAAATGCCATCAAATTCCATGACCTAGTTTTTTTTGGCACAAAAGTGGTCTGGGGCATTTGCTATTTCTTGGCGAGGTTTTATTCGATTTTGAAGTTTTATAGCCTTTTGAAAGGATAATTTAATACTGATCCTGAATTATATAACAGCTTGTCGGTAAAATTAAACTGTAGAACGATATTTTCGTAAAATCTGAAAAAAAGTCACACTTGAAATTTTCAATCGCTTTGCGCCACGACTAAACGTTTTTTGATTGGCCCAAAACTTTGTATTTCTCAGTTTTTTGCTATTCGCATATTTCTAGGGGGTGAGACCGACAGTTTGAACACTTTTTTTATTAAGGGCCACCCTAGTATACATATCGTCTACTCTGCTAATAAATAATAATCATACGCCTTGACTATGTTATGTTATTCAAAAAGATCGATCGGATGAGGGTAAATAATTTTTGGATCACTCCGTGACTCTGCGTGACTACCCCAAAATTAGTCTGTAGTCACAACAAGACTATGGGCCAAGTTTCAGATCAATTGCATGAGGGGGAATGGGGTTGCCTAATGGCAGACAGACAGACAGATAGACAGGTCAAAACTCGGGACATCAGAATTCGTTTTAGAGGTATGGTTCCTTACGCAAAGTTTCTTATTTTGATCCCTAGAATATGATTTTCCTTGTCACTTGAACGATATCTTTGCCTCCCTACAAATCGACCCGCCCTAATATATATCCATAATAACCGCATGTCAGAAATAAATCGGTATATTATTTTACTTATATAAAATTCTGCAATATTTTATTTGGGCGCCACAATTTTTGTTCTAATTAGCTTCGCAATAGTTATTTCTAGTTTAACATGAATGTCAACATTTTCAATTAAATATCAAACACAACAATGTTAAAAGTATACACATGGCTGAGTAAAGAATAACCAATGGGTTTTTTGCTTTCAAAACAGTTCTAAATAGTTATAAAAAATTATTATTCTGCTTAACCTACAAAATATCGTATTGCGATTACATATAATTTTTAAAAGTTGTTTATAATTACTAAAGCATAACTATTCACATAAATATAAATTTGCAGATTATAAATTTTCCATTCAAATTTAAGAAAATATCAATTCTAAAAATTGGAATTCAGATTTCCCGTTATAAAATAGAAAATATTAATTAAATTTCAGAAAATCACTTAAAACGTCGGAAATAATAACTTGAAATTTAGAAGACATCAATTGAATTATTAAAACATAAATTGAAAAAACACCAAATATGTTTACATTTAAAAAATCAACTGATATTAAAAAAAAAATATTGTGATTCAGTAGTCATTAATATCATTTCAGGATAATGCATGAAACACATAGACGAAAGTGACTACACGACTATAGCCTGTCAAAAATAAAATACACACGTTCATATGAAAACGATTATTTTGACACCAACACAGCTACACAGCTACACGACAACTTGTGTCGCTGTAGTCAACTTAGGATAATTTCTATTCTTGTTGGCTACAAAACAAAAATAGTGTTGACAAAATAACAAAATATGTAAAAGAAATTAGTGCTATGAAATATTTTATTTTGTTAAAAACAAACAAAATCGCAATGAAATTCTATTACTCCATTAATAATCAAAAGGGGTTTAATAAATTTATTTATTTATTTTTACGTATAATAATGCATTATGAATAAGTAATTGTATATATAAGTAAAGTTTATATGGAATCATGCATGTATTATTATATTTCAATAAAGTAAAAAAATATAATTGGCACTACTGACTGACATGACTACAATTGCAGCCAGCAGCATTTGTAGTCGTGTTTTCGTGTAGCCGCAGTCGTCTATGTGTTTCATGCGTGAGAAATTAAAAATTTTGGGTCTTTTGGTTTTTTGAGTTAGGCATCCCTAATTTGAACCAGTGTTCATGATGAGTTCAATATTCGACTTCATGGCATGCAAAGTAATACACAAAAAAATTTAAGTTCGATAATAATTCCCAGGTAGTAGTATTTGGAGCCAATAAATGAAAATATATTTTATTAACATAATTTAATTAAAAATCACTGGGTTAGATTTTGTATTGTATTGTGTTGTTTTGTGTTACCACAAAATCTGATAGTGAAAACTCCCTATTAATATATAAAAAATTTAATTCTCCATGTTTTCCAAATATGGCAATATCTTAACAAAAAAATTGAGAGAGCTTTATAGACCAACTCTTGAAATAAACCAAAATCATCTGTTAAGCGGATCAACCCAATGACAACCTAAAAAATTTCAAAAAAAAATATGGAAGCAAAAGAATGCAGTTTAAGCAGATCTTAAATGTACATACATCATTGGCAAACACGTAATATAATATATACATATGTACATGTATATGAGATGTAGTTTATCTGAATCATTAAATTGGAAGAAAACGTAGTTATTGAGAAAAAATACACAAAATATTATCTTCAAAAAGAATAAATTGATTGACTTATGAAGAAACTATCACGTGGGATACCTCTACATTTTCGCTAAGGTTTTGACCCTGACTAAATAAAACCGAACAAAAGAAAACTAAAGGCAAACATGTTTATAAATTTAATATTTAAGTTAGAAACAAAATCAACCACTGTTATTACTAATGAAGACATCTCCGTAAATGAGAATAATAGCAACTTATTGAAGACATCAAGATATTTTACTACTCCATTGTAACTATCTACATTGCGAGTATTTAAGACATTACCTAAGGGGACTTGAAAAGGTAATATTTATTGGTATGCATCCGGGAGCTGATGGTATGTGCCAAACTGGGTAGAGTACAAAGGAAATGTATATATAGTAGAGCTTGTTTATGCTAGGGTTTAACAAATTTTTTAACTGGTACCTTTTGGCAATATTACTACAGTAAAAAACATTGCATTTACATGGTATAATCCAAAATCCACCAGGGCTTAGAAACAACCAGGGACGAGCCTAGTCGTCAAGACATAACGGATCTCTAGATCATTCTCTCAACAATGTTTTGTACACAATTTTTTCCCCTTGGCATTTTACGATTGCATGGGTAAAAATATAACACCTACTGAATAATGAAGGGTCCCTACAAAATTAAACTACGCGATGAATGTTAATGAACCACAGACAATCTTTTACAGCTGGTCCAACCACAAATTGTAGTAGCTGTGGGTGATTATGTATTTAAGTTTTAATAAAAATCTTAATTTTGCAAAAATAATTTTGCGTTTAGCCCATCCTAGTCCGAGGTCTCTAAACAATACAAATTGGCCAGAGTAAGCGGAGAAGTTTCTAGGAGATGAAGAATTATTAAAGGATTTAAAAAATGAAAAAAAAAAATTTTAAGTGAGCCCTTAATAATTAAAGTGAGTCTCTTAAATGAATTTAACTTTGTCATTTGTAAGATTTTATTTCTATTTGAATAAATGTATTTTTTTTTTCAATAAAATTGTTTTGAAACTTACATATTTGACATCGCGTGGAATAAAATAAACTCAGCTAGATCTTCGAAAAAAATTTCCAGTCTTCCATTGCGAATGCAAAGGTTGGTATGTAGTGGTTGTGAGCACGGTTTGATTTGTGAAATGAATTCCATTTTGTTGGTATTATAAATACGTATTATCGGGGATAACCTGAAATTTAACAAGCAAGATAAATATAGTCGGTCTAGACCGACTATACGATACGCTATACCATGCGTTTAGAGACCTATCTCTTTGGCCCAACTAACTGGATATAGAAAATAAGCATAAACCAAATTTGAGTGGGATTTTTATTAATGAAAAAGTTCATATCGGATGCTATATCTATATGGGAACTAGGTCCATTTTTGGACCGATTCTGATCATGTTTGGTACAGTCTCTTGTATTTTGCAAAAATATATTCAAACAAAATTTGAAAAGAATCAGTGCAATATTTTTGTTTTTTGATGGATTTAAGTGAAGATCGGGAAGCAGCTCTATATGGGGCCTATGACTAAGAGTTGTCCCATAGGGACCCATTTTTGGACTGCTCATTAATTGATGTAATAAACGCATACAAAACCAATTTGGGTAAGATCTATATGACATTTTGGATCTTATGGCAATTTATGTCGATTTCATAGGGGTCATTTGTATGGGGGCTAGGTCTGAACATGGCCCGATTCTCACCAATTTCAATAGCGTTCATGTTATGGCCGATAAAAGCTTAAATACCAAATTTCATCAAAACATATTCATATTTGCGATCTGCAGTTTGATTACAAGGTTTACATGGACACACAGACGGACGGACGGACGGACATCGTTAATTCGAATCAGATGGTGATTCTGATTCGATCGGTTTAATAAGAGATGGGTCTAGGTCAAATATTTTTGGTAGTTACAAACAGCAGCACAAAGTCATTATACCCAAACCACATAGTGGTAAAGGGCATAAAAATTAAGCGGTTATGTTAAAAAAATAATCAAGAAGATTTCTCCAAATAGTTTAGATGATTATTCATTTATTAAGAATTGTTTATAGATTTTCAAACGTCCCAAGAAAAATCTAAATTCACTTATAATTTTTTTTTAATTGAATCAAAAATGTTCAATACAAATAGATTTTAAACCCTCAAAGTGTATATATGCAGAGGGTATATACACTTGTGCTCACGTAATTAAGTCACTAGTATGCTACTCGACATTATTGTCAAAAATACGTAAACCCTTTTTTTAAATTCTAATATAATTTTTTTTTATTATTCTTATACGTTAGCAATCAATTTTCAGTGAAGTTAAAAATTACAAAATTTTGGTTCATTCCAAAAAATTAAAAAACTTGGAAATTAGCCAAAAACAGCTGCTCACATAATTAAGTCATCTGAAAAAAAAATGGTTGAAATTGTAGAAATAAGTAATAAATTTTGTCGAGAGTCCCATTTTTTCATTAGCTTACCTCAATATTGAGTAGGACAACCTTTTTGCTTCAATACTGTGGTGCATCGCTATGGCATGCTGGCTACCAGAGAAGCGCCGTGGCCTGGAGTGATTTTGTGCCACTCCTCTTGGATAACTTTCCATAACATGTCCTTATTTGCTGGTTTTCGTGCTGCAATGACTTATTTTATTAAGCCCCACAAGTTCTTGATAGGGTTTCAGTTGGGACTCTGCGGCGGCCATTCCAGAAGTTTGATGGACTGTGTTACCAACCACGACTTAACTACCTTCGAACAATGCTTCGGGTCATTGTCGTGTTGTAAAATCCACGCAAGCGGCAAATTATCAGCATATTCGGTGGCCAAATTATCCTTTAATATATTCTTATACATTTCCCCATTCATTATACCGTCAATCTTGACGATAGGACCCACACCGAATGCGGTAAAGCAACCCCACACCATGACTGATGAGCCACCGTGTTTCACAGTTTTTTTTTGGTATTTTGGATCCAATTCCTTAAGTGGAGGGCATCGCACATATGTTCTACCATCATTTCCAAAAACATTAAACTTGGATTCGTCGCTCCAAACAATTAAATTCCAAAAATTTAGGCCTTTAGCAAGATGGTCAGTCGCAAATCGGAGCTGCTTCTTAGTGTTCTTCAAGGAAACCAACGGTTTCTTCCTGGCCATTCGTCCATGCAAATTGTTTTCTTGCAAACGTCGTCTTATGTTCTGCAACGAAACTTTACGCCATAATCCGTTTAAATTTGAGCTCTGATTTGCGACGAAGTTAAAAAAGGATAAGTTTTACTCAGGTTTGCAATGCGTCTGTCATCAATTAAAGTCGGTTTTCTCGGTTTTTGGCGCGGAATATTTTCAAAAGTTTCATATTTTTTGTAATGCGTAATGGCATTTGTAATTTTACCCCGAGAAAAGTTCAAAATCTCCACTACTTTTGCAATATTATTGTATCTTTGGAAACAATCCCATATTATTTTCTCTTCAGCCGAATTTAAACTTTTTGTTTACCCATAGCATTTCAGCTGATGTTATTTGTTTTTAATTTAGTTGTTTTTAATTTATTTATTATTTAAACCGCAAAAAAATCTTCAAAGCACTAATTTGCTCACGATACGCGTGGTGACTTAATTATGTGAGCACAGCGCATATGATCTTTTTCAGGTTTTCCATATTTTTCGGGGAATACCCAAATTTTTAGTTTTGCTTTAATCAATGTAAACAACTGCTCGCATAGTAGGGTTGCACAAAATAGTAAGGTTAGAACCGGAAGAAATAGGCTTAAGAGAAAAACTACAAAAACCTTTCATTGCATACCCATGACTTAATTATGTGAGCATAAGTGTATAAGTTTGTCATTCCGTTTATAACGCAACGAAATTAATTCCTGAGCCCAGAAACCATATATTTTCTTGATCCTTATAAAAAGAGAAGTTGTTTAAAAAAAAAAAATTTTTTTTTAAGTAGCATTCTTCAAAAAGTACCTTTCTTAAAGCAGCCTTTTTAAAAAGTACCTGGTACCTTTCCTTAAAAAGTATATATATTTTTTTTAAAAGTACCTCGTTTTAAAAGTACCTATTCTTTAAAAAAAATGTTTTTCTTAAAAAATACCCTTTAAAAAAATCTTTTCTTATACAAGTACATTTTCTTAAAAATCTACACTAAAAAAAAAAAAAAAATTTCGTACAAAAGTATTTTTTAAAGTACTCCTTTTTCAAAAAAGTACTCTTTTCTGAAACAAGGATTTTTATATAATATAACTTTTTTTGAAATAAATTTTTTTAAAAAAAGGAAATTCTTTTAAATTACTTAAAAAACGCATATTTTCCTGGTATATGGCAAACCAAAAATTGCCAAGATTTTTAGAAATCCTTATTTTGAAATAACGCATAATTTTTAGCTCTCAAATATTGAAAAGTATTATTCCTTATTATGACTATCGGTATTCTGTTGTAACGCATTAAACAATGACGCGACCCCATTAGGTATTTGTATTCTTAATCCCTATAACAACTCGAGCCCATATAATGTCCTGAGTAAAATTAAAATAATATTGTTTGGCGATATTACGAGCAGGTTGGTATTTGAAATCGGTTAAATCGGGTATCGCTGTGTCAGGATATGGTCCAAAATATGGAGCTACCTCTAAAAATTTTAAAAAAGCAGTGTATTTGCTGAAATAATTTGGTATTAAGTTTAAAAGATTGTTTACTTTTTCAAATATTTTGTTTACATTAATTATCAATACTAAAAGCGAGGTGGAGGGTATCAAAAATTCGGCACAGACGAATTTAACACTCTTACTTGTTTTTTCTCAAATATTCCCATTATTACGCAAGCTGCGCAGTTGTCCGCCCATGTACTTTTTCTTTTTTCACATCAGTGCGTTTTGTGCAATTATGCAATTTACATGTGTACCAATTCAAAAATTAGAGGAAAACAATTTTGCTTGCAGTCATTGGGACCGACGATAGGTATTTAAAGAATTTTGGTGCCGATATATTTTTTGTAGTTTTATAGACTTATAATGTGTTCGTACGATCAAAATATCGCTAGATGTTTGCAAGAGTTGGACTCGGAGTCGGAGGAAGAAAGAAACTGCATTGAACTATACTAACGAAAACTGTAGAGAACTAGAAGACGCTCCTATACACCATGTAATTAATTTTGGGTGGCATGAAATAACCCACCACGAAATAACCAAAAAAAAAAAAAAAAATGAAAAACCCCCAAAATTTGGGGGATTGTTGCATATGCAATAAACCCCCAATTTTAATAATGAAATAAGACCGCAATGAAATGAAATAATGCCCCAAAACAGAAACGAAATAGCACCCCAATCTTGGGGCCTTCTACCATATGAAATAGAACCCTAATTTTTGAAATGAAATAAACCCCCAAACACGGCAAAGGTGATGAAGAACAAAGTTTTTATTTACATTTGAAAAAAGTTAAATAACAATTTATGCAAATACTTGAATAGTTTCCTGAACTGTAACTCGGCAACATGGACAGTTGTAATTTTGCGAGCTCTTTGATATAGCATCTGTCATCAGCTTCATATCGCATTGACTGCATATTTTGAGATGTTTGCAGGGAATAAAAACAAAGTTTGGAGCTTCGTCTTTGCAAATTACACACTCATTAGCAGTCGCCGGAGCTGGCAGATATTATATTCAAAATATTTATCTACAGATTCATCATCAGTAAGCGTTTCTTCTTTAAAAATATTTTCTTCCGGCATCATGTCTGCACATACACCATTTCCCTTGAAAACCATTCTTGAAAGAAATTCTGAAACTGTTAAGTTTCCTTCTTCTAATAAAAACCAAGCTTCTTCAGCTTTCTTCCATGTGGCGGCTTTGCTTTTTTTTTTTCTTTTCTGTGAAAGTGCTCCTCCACTTTCACACATCATCGAAAAATCCCTACTTTTAAAAAACTCTTCGTTTCGAATAAATCGCACAAATTTGAAAAAATGGCTGTTTTTTTCTGCAAAACGCCCTCAGACACCGTTATAGGCCTCAACAGCAGAAGTTGTTCTCAACCTGGAAATGTTGTAAAATTACATATACATATTTATTACTATTATTATCCTTACACAAATATGTTTGTATTTAATATCAATCGTTATACCTTATTCAACCACTGAATTTCATAATATATGAAAATTATGAAAATCTTCCCTCAGCATCCATTAAAGAAATTTTATTTTTAATGTCCTGAAACGCTTGTCTGATAAGATCCGGAGGAAGTAAGGGCAATGCCCTTAGCTTATGGAAATTCAGATGTGCAACTTTAGAAGATCTTACAAATTGAAGAAGCGATTGTCTTTTGGAGAGATTTCTTCTGATTGCCTGACAGAAATGAAACCTATAAATATAGAAGATTTTCGTTTTTAATTTTTCTGTACAGTATATATACTAGAGTGGGTCAATTTGTTCCAAACTCCAAAGAAAAAGTCAGAAATATTGATTTGTAATATTTTGTTATAAATAAAAAATCGAGCGATTTTTTAGAATTAAAATCTTATTAATTTTTGTCTATAAATGTGAGCCAATAAACTTAATTGCATTTTCGGAAATTATTTTCAAAAACATTTTTAGAAATATTGACAAAAATGGAACAAGATTTTTTAACTTACCAACATCCAATGGTTTTTGACAGTGGGAAAATTTTTGAAATTGCTGTTCTCATCGCCTGTTCAAAGTCAGTGATATATATGGCTGGCTTCATGTCAAAAACGTTGTATTTTATGTACTCCAGCAATGAAGCACATAAAAGTTCAGTTTTTTTTATCCATAAGAATGACGAAGAAGGGAAATATCTAAGAAGGAGCTAAATCTTACAAAAGAAATAACTTTATTGTATATAAAAACTACTTACCTCTTCAATATATATTATCAAAAGCTGTTTAAAACAGCCTTTAGGCACAATTTTAAACGTTGCGTCCATTAAATATTTTCTTTGCGACGGCTGGATGTTTTCCTTCACCAAATTAATGCTTTTTGAGAAGAAAACAAACAAAATGTGTAATTTTCTTCTATAATACATGCCGTGAAAAAGTGCATTAGATTCCTTGGTCAACCCGAACTTATTCCAAACATGTTCCAAGTTAAATGACTCTATAATCTGTACTGCATTTTTAGGCGAGGTAATTAAATGTTGGCTAACTATATTCTGTAAACCTCTCTGAATCCTCCGAAAGGAAATATTTTTAGCTTCATCTTGAGAACTAAAAGAAAATGGAATTGAAACTTTCACAATGAATTTTAGATAGACATATACAACTCACGTTTCAAAAATTTTATGGAATGAAGATCTTATTGAGCTCATTGCAGAGGTATCGCCTCCTAATGTTTCTCCCAGGTCTTCGCATTCGTCTTTAATTTTATTAAGCGCCTTCAACTCCTTATACAATTCGTCTTCGTTCTTGTGGTTGTGCTCCACATAATTCTTGGCAAGTAAGCACTTACCATCCGAGAGCACATTTACTCTTGCCTTGCAAGATTTATTCTTGCACTCATATTTAGTTGTACTTTTGCACTCAGATGTTTTGGCATAGATCATGCGTTGTTCTAAAACATACAACAATTGGCTATTTTTCCTGAACCCACTTATAATTTCAAAGTTCATTTTTTTACTTTAAACTTTCTTTGCACTGCCAAATTATCACGATCTTAACTCCGCGGAAGTATCACTTCAACTGATAGCACAAACTTTTTTCTTGTGACTTGTAAATGCTAGTTGCAAAAATAACGGGACAAATTTACAAATTTTACGTTTTCCTCATAAATTAGAAAATGAAATAATCCCCCAAAAATATTTTGGGACTTTATTTCATAATGATTTTTTGGGTGATTATTTCATATGAATTAATACCCCAATTACAACGATGAAATAATACCAAAAAAAAAAAAACGCAGTAACCCCCCAAAAAATGTTGTTGTTGCTCTCTGCACTAATTTATGGGGGTTTATTTAATTTTTTTTGGGGGGTTATTTCGTGGGGAGTTATTTCATGCCGCTTTAATTTTGTGCCATATCCGAAAAAATCCGTCCTTATTCTGTCCATACGTCAATCATTGATCCTTATACTAAAAGAAGGAAATTGTGATGGTTTATAATAGGGAGATTTCCAATGGCGATCTTCTATAGAATGCTAGATATTTTGCTGTAAATGCATATATTGTAAACAAATGAACCAAACACAGCAAAAGTTGCCTCGATTTAATTTTATGAAGAAATTAACTGAAGATCTCGTGAAGAAATACTAAGAACGCCGTGCATACCAGATTGGATTGCTAAGAGAACTTCAAGGATCAAGTACCCAGTATATCGCTGACCGATATCATAGAAAAATTTGAAAAACGTAAAACCTGTTCATTATGTGATCCAAAAAAAAGAACGCAAAACACTCAACATGTATTTTGAATGCAAAAATCCAATCTGAGCTGAATGTTCCCAAAAATGTTGCAAAAATTTCTGGTTATTGCCAGGTTGCAATTTTGTTTTAATTTAATCGTGCCAAAACCAATTTAATAGAGAAGTCCATGTTTTTATCCCATATACCACTATGTGGTTTGGGTATAATGACTTTGTACTGCTGTTTGTAACTACCAAAACTATTTGGCCAAGACCCATTTTTTATTATACCGATCGACTCAGAATCACTTTCAGAGTCGATTTAGCAATGTCCGTCTGTCTGTCCGTCTGTGTGTCCATGTAAACCTTGTAATCAAACTACAGGTCGCAAATACGAATATATTTTAATGAAATTTGGTATATAACCTTTTATCGGCAATAGAATGAACGCTATTCAAATTGGTGATATTCGGTCTATGTTCAGACCTAGTCCCCACACAAATGACCCCTATGAAATCTAATTAAATTGTCATAAAATCCAAATTATCATATCGATCTCGGTCAAATTGGGTTTGTGTGTGTTTATTACGTCCATTTATCAGTTGTCCAAAAGTAAATCCCATATGGCATTATCATAGCCCCAATATAAAGCTGCTTCCCGATTTTCACTTAAATCTATCAAAAAACAAAAATATTGAACAGATTTTTCTCAAATTTGGTTTGTATATATTTTTTGAAAATATAAGTGACTTTACCAAATATGGTCAGTAAGGGTCCATTTTACGACCTAGGCCCCATATAAATATAGCATTCGGTATGAACTTTTTCATATCTTCTGCCAAAAAAATTAATAACAATGCCACTCAAATTTGGTTTATGCTTATTTTCTATATCCACTTAGTTGGACCGAAGAGATAGTGCCTCTAAACCATGGTACAGGGTTTCGGATAGTCGGTCTAGACTGACTATAATTTTCTTACTTAAGTTATAAAAAAAGAAAAATATTACAAGCTCAAAATTTATTCCTATTTAGATCTCATTTTATAAAAGTTTTCTCACAAAATTCGTATATCAATAAATCAAAAATGTTATAGAAATATGAAACTAGTGTGAAGTTAATTTTCTGTTATCTTTAATTAAATTTAAGGTACAAAAGAGTTATGTGTTACTTTATACTTTAAGAACAGAACTTAAGTAAGAGGTCACCATGACCGACGTTAGGTAGTAGAGTGACTTAAAAATATGTTACGTGGCAAGGGTTAAATAAGTCGTTTACTCAATTCTCCTCTTCTAAAAATGCTTGTCCATTAATGGCATCACTCTTATTTGGCCGCAGGCATTTTGTTCAGTGTGGAGGGTGTGTGTCGACAACGAGGGGATTAGTTTGAGGTATCCCACAGGGATCGGTATTAGGTCCATTGCTTTTTAGTGCGCATGTTAATGATATTTTTAACTATATACCTGGAACTTTTTAGCATTTATATGCTGGTGATCTTCAAATACTGTTTGCATTTGAAAAGGACAATGTTTATGGCCTCCTGACTAGCATTCGGCAAAATTGAATGTGTGCAATATAAATTTTATTGTGATTAATGAAGTCTAAGGCAATGGCATTTAATGCATTGGCTAAGTTAATTACCTTCGAACTCTTGGTTTTGTGTTGAGCTAGGTTTTGAATGTCATATTAACTTTGTTTTGTCCCGATTGACGATTGGGTTACACAAACTTTACAACATAAACTGCTCTTTGCCACTACATGTTAGGAAGATAGTCACCCACGCTACGTTAATGCCGATTTTGTTATATGGACTAGATTTATATTCAGGAATGACGTGTACTAATCTGGATCGATTGAGAAGATACTTTAATAGAATCATACGGTATGTATATAGGCTTCATGCTATGGACCATGTCACTGCCCACGTGATTGATTTTTTAGGTTGCTCTTTTGAAAATTATGTGAAGGTCAGGCTTATGACGTTATTTTATATAGTTTTTAATTGTGGATTACCAACCTACATCATAACGGGATTTAAATTTGGAATTTCGTCTAGATCGCACTCCTTACCATGTCCACGTTTCAATTCAATAGTAATGCAGCGATATTTTAGGGTAAGAGTTTGTCGAATATGGAATTCCATTTTACCTTATGGAGACAGACACTTTGCGCTTTCAGTTACAGAATTCAGAAACAATCTAATTTCTTTATTTTTAAATAGTTTTTAAATATCTATGCGTTCATGTATGTATATATGGGGATAGTGGTGATATATTATTTGAAGTATCTATTTGTGTACTTTTTTTCTCTTTGAGAAAAATTCATATCCATGGGGTGTTAAGTGAGTAGTTTTTTTTTTTGGAAATACATATAAGAACTTATGTTTCATGAAATTACTATGTAATAAAGTTGGCCTTTTTTGGCTTATAGATTATGAATAATGATGAATTAATAATTAGATTTAAAAAAAGTATAATTTTCAAAATTATATTTCCCTTTTTAGATTGGCTACAAGAATTTCAGCGTACACAGTCAAATGGCAAGAATGAAATTTGCTCTTGAAGTGTATAATGGAGTCCTGGTGCAGTCTGTAGTAAAAATGGTAATTTTTTTTTTTAATTCGTACGTGTTATTGAGACGAAAAGTTTTTTAAAAGTAGACACTTGTTCATGATTTATGGAAGTGGAGAATCGCTTTCTAAGAAGAAATGAAAGAGCAGTGTGGAACAGAATAAAAAAATGAAAGAAACAACTCTTTTTTTGGACCAAGGAAAAATAATTGAGGCGTCATTTCTTTCCCGCATGGTCTATGAAAAGAACGAGGTTTGTGCTAACATGATCCAAAAACTTAGTATATTCAAAGGAGATCCTTCCGATGACGAATTGTCAGATGAAGAACTTGATACAGTGTCTTCAAATAATGAAAACGAATGTGTATTTTATAAAGATAAGACTTCAAATATTGTTATTCTGCCTTGTAAACGCCTCAAGATATGTAAAGAATGCAAATGCAATCTTAAGTTATAAGCCGACGCAATTTCAAATGGTCTAAAATAATTTCAACTGCCATTGCCGACATATAGTTGAAGATACTATGCAGATCTTTACATGAAAAAGTAATTATTATTTTCAATGGAAGAAATATGAAATATTTTTCTTTATTATTATTATTATCATTACTATTATTGTTATTTGTTATGAAAAGTATTATTTTCAATGCAAGAAAAAAAAAAATAAATTATTTTATTACTTAAAACAAAGTTATTTTTAATAAAAGATATATGAACTAATTTGTTATTTTATTATTTATCTTTAAGATTCGGTAATAAACTTTAAAATGGATAAAAATTACTCCCGTAATCGTGTACAAATTAGAACAGTTGCAAAAGGAAAGCGTCGAAACTAATTATGCTTTACCCCTCTTAAACAACGGTTTATAAATTTGCGTTTCTAGAAATCATAAGCATTAACCGAAATATACGTTAAGTACATAGTATGTATACCGTGTACTCTTAAACCGTGTTAGCTTAAAAATAGTGAGAACAATCCTTAAGCATGTCCCCATATACGAGGGCGGATCAACATAATCTCCTTTTGGCTCAATACACTTAGTCCAAAGTTTCATCGTTGGAGCTAAATCTCTTTCCACCGAGCCATTTCTTAAGGTTTGAAAATAGGAAATAGTCACTGGGGTCTAAATCCGGAGAATATGGCGTATGAGGTACCAATTCGTAGCCCAATTCATGGAATTTTGCCATTGAGACTGCACAGGTGTGCACCATTGCATTATCTTGATGAAAAATAACTTTTTTCTTGGCCATATGGGGTCGTTTTTTTGTAATCCTCGTAAGATCGGTCCAATAGGTTGGCATAATATTCGCGGTTTATTGTTTTTTCCTTTTGAAGATAATCGATGTGGATTATCCAGCGTACATCCCAAAAAACTGTTGCCATCACCTTATTGGCCGACAAACTTACCTTGGCCGTCTTCGGAGCCGGTTCACCCGGAGAAACCCATTGTTTGGACTGCTGCTTGGCCTCCGGACTATTGTAATGGATCCATGTTTCATCCACAGTTACAAAATGCCGCAAAAACTCATTCGAATCCTTTGAAGCTGTCACATGATTACGTTTATGCTCAATTGAGAGCAAACGCGGCACCCATCTTACAAACAGCTTTCTTAAACCCAACTGATTTAAAATCGAAACCACACTACCATATGTAATGCCTATGGCATCAACAATCTCACGCACTTTTACTCTTCGAGCGGCCAACACCATATCATAGATTTTTTCAACATTTTCGGGTGTATTGACCTCAATTGACTCTCCAGAACGTTCAGCGTCATTTGTATTTGTGCAATCACAACGAAAGTCAGTAAACCACCTTCTTACCATTGAAATCGATGGTGCAGAGTCCCCATAGTATTTACCAAGGTTTTCCTTGGTTTGATTGACGGTTTTTTTTTCGCAAAAAATAATGTTTAATGAGCACTCGAAATTCACTTTTTTCCATTAAAAAAAAAAAACACGAGGTGGTATGTTTTGAACAGCTGTTAAACGCAAAGTATATGACGGAACTTGCTCAAAGTTTTACAGTAGTCTATTAACAGGTGGTACTTGATAGGAGCAGTGTTGCATTTCATATAAATAAGAGAGAAGTTCGAAAAGTCACGGACTTATTGATCCGCCCTCGTAATATGCTTCCATGTTTGTACATGGCATACACTTTGCTAGAATATTTCTCAAATTAATGAAAATTGGGTATAGCTACTATGAAGAAATATGAACAGAATCGATGAAATGTTTATTGTCTTCTAATATTACATAGGGCAGCTACAAAAAATTGTCGAGTCCTTATTTGTCCGTCCGTCCTTATTTCGACGGATCATAAACTTATAATTTGTTTTTGAATGCATTTTGTTTTTCGATTAACAATTAGAAACAATTAAGCCAAAAATAATGTATTCAAAACACAGTTACTTTAGTAGTGATTTGATTTTTCGTAAATAGCTTTTAATCCAAATTTCACTCATATATATCGAACCAAATTTGAGAAACATCTCTGAAATATTTTTGTTTATTGATTTAAGTGAAGATCGGTAAGCAGCAGGTCTTAATTAGGAATTATAATTAATGTGTGCAGGTAACTCTAGGTCAGATATTTTTGGTAGTTACAAACATCAGCATAACCTCTACTTTATAATGACCACTGAATTAAAATAGGCAATAATTAAAACAAATACAATTGCATAAGTGCATTAGTTTTTTCTTAGTTTATTGCCTTCGGTGGTTTGATATAGGAAAATAAAAAGGTAAATCCAACAGTTAAAATTTAATATAAATGCCTGATTTTAAAATAAGGAAAAAATTATTAACATTTCTCGAACTGTTTTAATATATCTACTAGGTTTAGGTTATTTCCAAACTTTTTTGAATTTCGATCAATTTTAACAGATGCGACAATCATAGAAATGAGAGTCAACTTCAGGAAGTAATTTTGGTCTCCTATTATCAGGTCCTTAAACGCTGAATTCTTTCTGCAATACTTATCTTAAACATTGACAGCCATATTCATAACCATAATTTCGATACTGAATATTAAGTAAGCATTTCTTCTTCATAACCCCGTTTAACAAACTATGTTTAACTTATGTACAAATACTACTTAAATCTTGAATACAGCAGTTATTTGACAAATCCGTCAGCATCTTTTTAACAAACTATGTTTAACTTATGTACAAATACTACTTAAATCTTGAATACAGCAGTTATTTGACAAATCCGTCAGCATCTTTTTATAGTAACATGCAAATATCAATATGAGAGGTGAATAAATAAAGCGAATAATAAAAAATCTGAGCAAATCAGAGTTGATTTTATTTAAGACAGTGATATTAAAGTTTTAGTTATGTTAGGTTAGGTTATGTTGAAAATAGGACCTATCTATATAGCTCATATCCGTTGTACTCGGATATAAAAAGCCAAAAAGTCGGATTGTTGTGCGCTTTACATTTCCATATTCATCCGGTTTTTACCACTGTATTAACTTAGCAATTCGGTTTCATCAGCAAAATTCTTGAATTTTTTGCAGCTTATCACCCTAATACCCGTCAGGCTGGGTATGATGTCGTTGGATAGATGTTTGACCCTTGTTCTTGCAAATGCAGGACAGTAACAAAGGTAGTGTTAAAAGGTTTCATCGTACTCTCCGTAAGCTCTACATCTACCTGATTCTGCCCGTCCAATAGGGTATAGGTGAGCTCTCAGTTTAAAGTGTCCAGTGAGGATGATAATTACCGTACTAGGTTTCCTTCTACTTAGATTGCGATTTCTCTAGTTTTCGAAATGTTGGAAGTACCCCAAAATATCTGCGTGATCTTACCCACGGCAGTATGCTCCCAAATTGAGACATCCGAACTGGTCGCCCAGTCAGCTAGTTTCAGTTTGAGAGAATAATAAGGTATTGGGCTTTCCACGTTGACTCGTTTCCCATTATACCACTTTGTCCTCTGATCCAAACAATTTCAGCAGAAGTTTGCAATAGTCCTTCATATAATTTTGTCCCGAGGATATCGCCCTGATAGCTGCTAGACTGTCTGTAAATATTTTTACGTTTGCGGGATTTGGGATTCCCCGTGTGTCGATAGATCTAATATATTATTTTATCGTGATCAATTCAGCCTGAAAAATGTAGTTGTGGTCTGGAAATGGAAGTATTTACCAATAGAACGGACCTCATCGCAGAAATCTATGCTAGTTTTACCATGCAGACTAGATCCATCCGTATAGTAGTGTGACCCTGGAAGGTTTTGCAGAATATTCCCGTTCATCCAGCTTTATCAAAGCTTCTATTCACTGTATTGAATCCATGTACTTGGTCTAAAAGCGTTTGGTGTCTAGTCATATGTTCGGTAATATATTCCCCTGTTACAATTAATCGTAGCACGGCAAGAGCTGCCTCGTACATAGAATAATCTCTAAAGCCCACGTAGACGTCGTCCTTATTTCACCACCTATTCATATCCAGCAATAGCACTGTATCTTCTGGAATGATTTAGTGTAGCATATGACCACGGATGCGTAAGTTAGAATAGGTCAAACGACTCTTGTGTATAACCAATGTGTCATCCTAAGGTTTAATCCCCATTTTAAACTATAGCTCTCCTACAAATGGTGTATATACGGTGAGTTTTCGCAACCCTGCTCTGGTTCCAACCCTGGTTCCTCTAAATGTGCTTTTTGTCGAAAATCACCCACGTTACTCCATTTTTTGTGTAATGCCGATCGTTTTGGTCATGGAAGCTGTGTTCATCACAATAGCTTTTTCTCGTCTTCTTAGTAAAAATGCATATTTCAGTCTTCTCCGGGTTCACATTAAGTTCCGTCTGTGGTGCCAAGTTATATGCCATTTCGAGTGCATCCCATGCCCTCCTACATAGATTACTAGGATTTTTCTCCCTTATTAGTATCGCTACGTCATCTGCGTAGCAGGCGGAAATTTTTTTTTTTTAGTCCATGGATTAAATCCTTTCAGACTTTATAATATACATATAAAAATTTATAACAGTATTTAGAACTAGGTATTTAAAAACAAACTTTTATTACTTTTAAAAACATCAATATTTAAAATATAATCTTAGATATTATAAATATCTTTAAAATTCTCATATAATCTCCTGAACGGATAAGCAGTTGCGTAGTTTGAGCGGAAGGCGATATAATTTGAGCTAACGTTGGACTATACGACAGTATATTAATAGAAAGATTTGGATATAGATTTCGCCAGCAGAACAGAAAAATTGTCCTTGAACAGACCCAATGTGATCGCTGTGAACGGCGTAATGTGTATCCCAAATAAGAGAACCGTATTCCAAAATCGGTCTGACAAGTGATATATACAATTGTTTTGTTATGATTGGATCACTAAATTCTTTGGCCCAACGCTTGAGAAAGGCAAGTACTCCACGAGCTTTATTAGCTGTCATAGTAATATGTTGAGAAAATATTAGTTTTGTATCTAACAAAACTCCAAGATCAAGAATGACGTTCACATACTCCAACATTTTTTGAAATTTAGATACAAAGAAAATGTTGCACCATACGAAAAAATTATCTAAACTGTTTTACAGGAAGGCTTGCTTACAGAGATCGTTAAAACTAAGGAAGATTTTTACATCATCAGCATACATTAAAACGTAAGAAAAATAATTGTAGATGGAACATCATTAATGAAAAGAGTAAATAAAATAGGCCCAAGATGGCCACCTTGCGGTACACCAGAATTTACTTTTATATTCTAAGACGTAGTATTATTAAAACGAACACATTACACTCTACAAATCAGGTAAAATTGAATCCAGTTTATGCAGTTGTTGGTATATCCCATTAAATGCTATTTTCTAAGTAAGAGGCAGTGATTAACTTTATCAAAAATTTTATTGAAGTCTGTATATATAACATCAGTATGTTGACCATTATTGAAACCACGATTAATTAATGTCGAGAGTTCAAGTTGGTTTGTCGTTGGTGAACATCCTCCACGAAATCCATGTTGAGCATGCCTTAATAACTGTTTGTAGTGGTCACACAAAGAAAAGGGCATAGAATGCCCACAACAAACCTTGTCTCTTATTCTAATGCCACCAACCTCGCAACTTATCCATCTATTCTCCAGCATATGACTGATCCAGGTCTTAATTTCCCGGTCTATGTGAAATAAGTCTAGATATTGGAATAGCGTATGGGTTGATACATTATTAAAAGCTACTTCTATATCAATAAATATAGCGAGAGTGAAGATTTTTAGAACTAAAGATCTCTCCATATGGTGAACATCTTTATGAAGCGCAGTTTCCACTAAGCGTCCATTTAAATAAGCATGTTGTTTGAACCTGATTTACTCATTTGGGATTTCAGACTTAACCGTATTATCGATTATCCCCTCCATGGTTTTCAATAGGAAAGATGTAAGACTTTTCGATAGATAGGCCTTTGGGTTTGCGCAGCTTTCCTTTCCCGTCTTCGGTATGAAGACCAATTTGGCCTCCTGCCATGCTCTGGCAGTGTACGCCAATTTTAGGCAAACAGAGAATATGCCAGACAGACTACTCCAATTAAGTCCCCTCTCTATTGAAGTAGATTCATACCAAGTAATCTGTTTTATCTTCATTGCTTGTCTAGCACCTTTAGACTAGTTCTGAACTTGCAGTTAACGTTGGCCCAATATCTTTCTCTTAAGGTAGAGTTCCCGTGATGGCAGCTCTGTTCTTCGGGTTTGGATTACTGCTCCACTGCCTATTGGTTTGCCTCTACTATGTTTTGTTCCTCAGGAGAACGTGTCCGCTTGCCCGCATACGAGTAAGCAGGTGTTGTTGATCTACTACCCTTGGAACATTATGCATTGTTTCAGCTTTTTATATTAAAATTTTCTAGTTCGTCTTAACATTTTGACAGTGTTCAGCCCCAGATAATTTTTTCTTTAGCTATGCTGGCGCTTTCTACCTCTACCATTTTGTTCACATCAGAAATTTCCTTATCATGGTGTGTGGCTATGACTGTATCGTTGCCTTCATTTGAGGAATTCGATTCCTCGAAGTCCGGACCTGTCCTCAAGGCTTCCTGTCGGATCCGACTCATCAGTCCCCTTATTTTTGGTTATTTTTGTAGTATTCCCATAAAAATAGGCCTAGTTACCAACCTCAATGGTGGACTTGCAGTCAACTGATATCGATGACTCTGGGCTCACTTGCGCACTACACTTAGCCGCCGGTACTGGGTTAAGTAGGCCGTGCAACGTCCTCCTGTGAAAGCATCTTTTTCAGAGCCATTAAGGTGCATCTTGTCCCTCCTATCCGCCACTGGAAGACTGGCATCTATCACACGGGAAAATTTTAGTCAATGAGAGTATAAGAAGTCTAATGAAGACACTTGCGAACATCTAGTGGAAAAGCCTAAAAACATTCTAGTTGCGAACTCATTGTGCGTAGCGCAACATCGAATGTATAGCTTTAACTTATGGCTACGGCTGTGAATGTTTTCACATTTGCTTAATTATAAATATTAAATTTGGTAATTGGATTAGTGTTAAATCTGTTCAGTTGCTACCTGAATAGCAATTTTATGTCACATAATATTTTCAATGAGATACATTTTAGCTAATTGGAATCGCTTAAATGAGTTTCGGTAAGTTAAAGTTTTTTAAATCGAAAATTGAATGCATTACTTATAAGCTCAGACTAAATAGGTGCACATAATTATATGTTTATACTTACACAACCTAGTATGCTGGCACAATTATATTTGAAATCTTACAAAATGTAGTGCTGCCATCAAGCTCACATGTATTTATGTATCCTGGATGTACTTACATAGTTGTGTTTCTACTCGTATGTAGACATACTCTAGCTACACTATACACGATACATGTGCATATTCAATAAAGCAACTTTACTTAAGTCCATCTTTACTCCATCCTGTATTTCATCTGCCTTCTCTGCATATTATCCATCTTGGTCAAACTTCTGCTGATATGCACGTACAGAATTTGATATACATACATATGTATGGACATACATAGTCGTATGTCCATATGCATGTATTTGAAAGTGAATGGATACAAATGCAAAAACATCTAAAATTACTCTCGTGCTATATGTATAAGTACACCAATATACGTAAGTATGTGCATACCTCGAACAAGTATTTGCTGTACGAATAAGTATTTGTTAAAGCAAAGTATAGAACCCTTTTTGTTTTAGTCTAGTTTATGCCCGCAAGTAAGTTTGCTTTAGCTGGACACACGATTTCTATACCTCGAAGAACACGTTGTTGTAAGATGGTTTTGTATTAGGCAATAGATGTCCCCGTCCCATGCGGAAACCAATAGTGTGTTGTAATCTTATTCTGTAGTCGAACACATGCATAGATTCGTATTCACATAACAACAATGTATGGAAGTATGTGTATGTATATGTGGATGTGGGTATGGGAGATTTTGTGAATTTCGTATTCGCCAAAAAAAGACGATGATACAACAACGTTGACTTTTCTGACTATTTAAATGTAAAAAGGGACTTAATAACATGCACGTTAGATTTTGTAAAGGATGAAGAACTATTTATTTGTGTATTTGTTTGTTTGTTTGTTTGTTTGTGAATATGTATGTATACATACACAAAAATCACATAACAAACGCAAAGTCCATCGAATAAAATCTTAAAACTGTCACCTTACTGCAGATCATCATACACTTTGATATTGGAGGAGAAAACAAAGACACAATATATAACATACTATGTAAATCGATCACAAAGATCACATGATGAATTATGTACTTTAGTATAAAAGCTTTTATCAGCCATAGGATGAGTGCTATTAAATATGGTGAAAACCGGTTCATGTTCAGACCTAACTCCCATACAAATGTGCTCAAAAATTGACATTGTTGTATATATCGTTCTAACATTTGATATTTTAAATTTTTGAGGCACCATATTTCACGAAACAATAGAACTTTAAAAAAAAAATTCTTTTATAAAACAAACATCCAGAATGCATGGGAACAAACATACAACATAATAAATTATGTTAAAAAATGTATTATGATACGAGGGGGAATCAATCGTATATGGAGCACTATGAATTTATAACGAAGTCGGTTTCCGAAAAAAGTGAAATTGCAAAAGACGACTGGTGAACTTTTAGGCAACTCAGTTATTAATTTTTTTAAGCAATCGATTGGTTGAGGCAACTTTTGCTATTTTAGAAAAATGGAAACAAAATTGGTGTGTGCTGTCATCAAACAGTTCTAATTTAAGGGCAGAACACCTAAATAAATCCAAGATGAGTTAGACGAAGTCCATTGAACATCTGTACGAGTATTTAATACTATCTGTGATACAATTGGATAAATGAGTTTAAACATGGTCGTACATCCACAAATGATTAACTTCGTTCTGCACGTCCAGTTGAGGCAGTAACTTCGAAACGATCGTCGATAAGAATCCGCTGAATTTAAGTGCGTGAACTAGTTGAGGCCACAGGCATATCACATGTTTAATTTTTTTTATTATTATGAACCAACACTCAGGGGATGCCCCCTACAAATGAGTGCATTGTGCATTGTATGAAAATGCTATCGGCAAAATGGTAATAAATGCAATCATGTTACTGATCCAGTAGCTGGTTTAGAACTTTTCCGTCGTTATCCTAATGAGTTTTGTTCGACAATACATTCCAATACGTGAAATTGCCGCGAAGAAAGCAAAGAAAATGAAATTTGTTTGCAATAGCATTGAATTTTCTACATTAACTTCTTGTAAGAAGGGAAACAATAAATGGAGAACATTATATGACTATTATTGGGCCAATTAAGTGAATAAGTGAAGCAAAAACGACCCCATTTAGCTAACAGTGTGTTTTTCCATAAAGGTGTACACTTTTGCAGTTTTGATTCCAATAATACATGAGTTGAGGTGCGAATTTTTGCCGCATCCACCTTATTCTCCAGATTTTGAGATCAAAGAAAATGCTTAGCAGAAAGAGATTCGAGTCGAATGGGGAGGTCCGCAAAAGAAGTTAATTTTGAAAACTTTTAGAAATCTTTTTTTGCGGTGAGCTTAAAAAAGTCTGAGAATCGCTGGATGAATTGCATCGAGCAAGAAGGAGATTATGTTGAAAACTAAGAAAAGAATCTGCCCAAAAATGTGTATTTCAATGCTTTTTTTGTACATACTTAATGATGTAATTTAATTCCCTCTACAAGAATTATTTGCTTATTAAACTTAAAAGCTTTTTGTACTACAGGAATTATAGTTGATATAGCTATGTAGAGAAATCTACATTAAGCAAAAATATTCCGATCATGACTACACTCACCGTTTATTCTACTAAGACTCGGTTAGACATAGAATTTCAAACAGGGTAATAGCTCTGCTTAAAAACTGTAGCTTTCATAGGTTTGAGCACACTATTATTGCGAATTGAGGTATTATTTCACCGGTTATCCCTTATAATGGTAGTAAGATATGTAAAGAAAAATCACTCGCATAGTACACGCATGAACATATACTCTATATATATATATGCATATATTTATAATGATATATATATAATATACAGACAGATACATATATATAGTAGATAGATACACATAGGAGTACTAACTTACTTGCAGTCAATGTTTATATTTGCATGAATTTCGGTGAAAATTATTGTTTGGTCTGTTCTAGAAGCATTGGTGAGTTAACGGTCCACTGAGCTCCTTCAAATCTATTTTCTCAAAGACCCAAGTGTTTTTCATCTTGCTTTATGTACCTACGTATAAGTTTTTTACTTTATTTTGAGTTTTTTGTGGTCATGTTGCTGATTTAAAATTTGTTGCCAAGCAACTTATATATATATATATATATATATATATATATACATATATATATACTTCGTACTATACTAAGTGTAAATGGGTTTAATCCTTTCTAGAAATTTAAATTTACTGGTAATTGTTAAAATAAAAACAAACATAATATATGTATGTACATATATTTTATATAAAAACTATTCTTACACCCATACAATCATTTATATTAAATATATGAAAATTTAAATATTTATATACTCACTTCTAAATTGAATATAACGACATACATACGTATGAATGTATGTGCACATTAAAAAGTTATTGCAAAAACGCATATAAGATAATATCTAAACTGCCACTGAAACACTTTATCGGCACCATGTTTGTAAAACAAACAGTTAAGTGACGTTCAAAACGATACGTTTTATGTAAAACACTGTAGACGGTTTCCACTATGTTTTGAATGGCGCTTGACGTTTTAAATTTGTTTCTTAGCACAAAACACATTCCGCCTTTAGGTACGTACTACATTTTTCCGTCTTTATTTGTTTATATTAGTTTTAAACAATCTGTTCACAATATCGAAGAATGTCATTATTTTGGAGTTTTCACTCTCTCTGGATAACGTTATAAAAAAAGACTCGTTTAACTCAAAATAGTGCAGTGGAAACACAGTGTAAGAGTTTGTTATATTCAACACCATTCTTTGATTAAGCCGTTATGAGTTTGTGCTGATAAGCCTGATTCACTTTCTGAGAAAATTTAGCATTCAGTTTCCTAACTTTGTGCAAAATTTATGTTAAACTTAATGAAAAATGTTAAACCACGAAAAATGGCTACCATCGGATAGTTTTTGGCAATAGGTAGATAGATTTCTTTATTGCTTTTTTCATTCATTCGATATAATACTTATATAACTAAATTAAAATAATAACAAAGATGGTTTTTCTTGCTTTTGACACTATTTTTAGTTGTTTTTGACTACCTCAAATAGTTGGCAGCACTAATACATGTCAGCTGTTTCACAACTGTCACGTAAAAACCTTAAGAAACTCTAATTTCAACAGAAGCTTACGAAACGATACGTTGAATTACATTGGGTAAGCACTAGCGTGTGTGTTTCATAAGACAGATTGAATCAGCTGATTCACAAGGTTACCGTTAAGCTTGGTACTCCAGCCTTTACACATCGATTGTTATACAATGCCAAAAGTAATGTACCATTTTTTCAACCTACGTTATCATATTTGTATATTAAATTTTTTTTTGTAAACCTAGGCTTAAAATGATCGCCAATATTAGAATTTTCTATTGAAATTTACTTTGAAAATCTGCAAAATTATGTATTTTCGTTTAAAGTCATTACAAAAAAGTATTTTTTATTGAATTTTTAAATCTTTAATACATTCTGATGAAAGCTCGGGACGACCCAAAACCCCTGTTATAAACAATTTATCTTTTATACGAACAGCGACAATGTTCATTTCTTGGTATTTTTTACGACATATTAGAGACATCCTGATCGATTGTCTTTAAAAATATATAGAACATGTATAACAAAAACAAACCAAGGGCCCTTATTTAGGTAAGCATTCATCATAAATCTTTCAATGAATATGTGCACATTTTAACCCAGAAATTTATTTTATTTATTTTAGTTTTTAACATAACAATACAAAATTAAAATGCTAAATATTTAAAAAGGTGCAATTTAAAAAATATGAATAGGTACTTTTAAAGAACTGTAGTATCGTTGTCAAATTTTAATATCGACATATCTCAGTAATGATGTACGATTAATCGAACAATGAAACAAACGACGAACCCGCACAGACGACGAACACAGGACTTACCATTTCTCAGTTTATCTCGCACCCCACTGACCTCTACCGTTACTTAACATTGTCTCAACAGTTGTGTTTGTCGGTATGATTTTCTCCATTGTGGCTTTTTTGAAACTGTTTAAATATGTTGTTATAAAACAATTATATTTATCCACTAAACTATCTCGGACAATGGCGCCTGATTTACGCCATTTTCAATACTAACTCATCAAAACAATGCCAAACAATATTATCGTAACTTTACCCGGGAAAATGGTTAATTTTGATAATGACCGTGATTTCAACAGACAGAAGACATATGGACATCGCTGTTCGACTCGAGTTGTTATATGGATCAAGAATATACATATATACTTTATGGGGTCGGAAACGAACATTTCGATGCGTTACTATCTGCACAGTAGTGTGGAGGATATAAAAAGATCATAAATATTCCATAAAAAAAATTTTTAATATGCGCACACTTTTTACCGATATAAAGGCTTTTGTTAGTAGATTTTATAAAACGTGAAATAACATAATTGACATCACGGTTAATTTCTTTCTATGTATATATTGTAAAATGCTTAAACTTTTTAAACTGAGAGATTTTTTTTACAAAATAAATGTCCTGAATTCATCAAAACTTGGTATATTGTACACACGAAAATTTTGCTATAAACATAGATTTCTTTTAGATTTCTTAAAAGAAAAACTGCCTACATTTAAGTGTTAAAAAAATTATAAAAACCTGATTAATATTTACTTAAATCTATGGCCGATAAATTTCACCACAATATATTCATATAATAGTGACTTTGGCAACATAGACGGACGGACGGACGTCACTAAATCGTTTCAGAAAGTGAATCTGAGTCGATTGATATAATAAAAGATGGGTCTATATTTTTGGCAGTTACAAATATTATCACAAACTCATTATACCCTGACCCCATAGTTGTATATGGTATATAAATAGCCAAAAGGAGAGAAAAATAATAATGAAGAAGTACATTTTGTTTAAAAAGGACCTACTTATTAAAAAAATTAAATAACTATTTA
Organism: Cordilura impudica; assembly: GCA_963682025.1. Classification (NCBI taxonomy): domain Eukaryota; kingdom Metazoa; phylum Arthropoda; class Insecta; order Diptera; family Scathophagidae; genus Cordilura; species Cordilura impudica. The sequence continues at coordinate 206,606,930 of OY821517.1, read as the reverse complement.
CAGATTTTATTAAAAATAAAAATTAATCAGATTACAACAGTTCTTTTTTTACTAAACTTTAGATGTAAGAATTTTGTCTATCTTTAAGAACTTTAAAATTGGAATTATAGAAAATTTCATTTGACAACAATTCAAGCTTTCCTAATTTTAAATTTTTTGTGTACAAGTTATTACGTTTTGATGAATTTATAAAAACAGACTTATAGAAAAGCGCTAACATTTTAAACAATTTTTTCTATTGAATACGTTCAAAGGTTATTCTTTATTATTTGTGAGATCCTAATATTTTTCCAATAAAATCACCGCAAATCTGACAAGCTTACGAAAAGCTAATAAAAAATTTTTCCCGTGGAATTGACAAAAATAATTCACTAAGTCTGGCAACCTTTGCTTTAAAACAATATACACATACAAGCCATATATGGGTCTAATTCATTAGGTGTACCCAGTGCGGTCTTAAGCAACCCATGGGCCCTTAGGCACTGGATCTCATGGGCCCCCTATATTCATATATAAAAAATCAAAAAAATACTGCTAAGTATAGTTTTGAAACATAGAATTTTATTTTAATTTTAAATTTTTTAAATCATACTTAAAAATCTAAGAGCGATTTTAAAAGGTTGAATGCGGAAAATAATTCAATTTTTTTGTTTTGCAAAGATTTACTGGCAACATTGATTCGATCCAGAATGACACTTCAAAATGCTGACATTAAAACATTTTCCTTTTTTTTTTAATTCCTGTAAGAGACATCCGCCTCGTGAACAACTTCTGCTTTTTGATTCTATTCGTTAATTAACGATTGTAACGCTTGCTTTATGCCATCATAACCTTGTGATAAAGCCTTAGTAGCATCAGCTATTGCACACCACTTCATGTCAGAACATTTTTTCACCACTGATGGCGAATAATTTTTCTTTTCAGAATCTTCTGTAAGATATCTGAGCTAAGTTCCCCACCGATGAGTGGACCCCGAAAAGAAGTTATTACAGTACTTGCAATAATCCGAAAACTGAGATTGCTCCTACGCAACTTTCCACAGCATATACTCCAACCAAATTAAGTGAATGAGATACGCACGGTGTCTAGTGTGCAAGCTTATTTATTTTCTTAATATGCGCTTGAAGACCATTATAGTAACCGGCCATATTTGAAGCATTGTCGTAAGATTGGCCTCTTATATATTTTATGTCAATATTCAACTCTTTTAGTAACTTAAGATAGTGTTAGCTAGGTCCTGTCCTTTGTGACTTTCAATAGGGATAAATGTTAGAAAACGTTCCGTTTGTATTTGACACATATTGTAATATTAAAGTTAACTGATCAGTGTGTTTACATCTAGTGTTGAGTCAACACTTAACGGGAAATACTTGGCTTCAATAACATCACTAACTATATGGTTAAAAACTTTGTCGCCCATAATTTCTTCATAAATATTTGCAGATAAATACGATTGTTTTCCTTTGCCTTGATTGCCATATTTTTCCAAGTGTGTACTGAGAAACGGATCATATATTGCTGTTAGTTCTTATATTCCTAAATAATTGCCATTATGTTGCGAACCAAGAATTTCGTCGTGTCCTCGAAGCGCTAATCCACGTGATGGAATAAATATTATGACTGACACAAGTCGATGGCATATTTTTACCCAATATTCCTGTTCTTTTTTGAATTGAATCTCCAATGCGGAATCAATTCGTCCATGAACACTACGTTTCCTTATCAATATCTGCACACACATTCGATGTCCTTCACCATCCTCATGCATTTTAATTCGTTCCAAAGCATTTTTCCAATCAGAAAATCCACTCTGAAATTGACTTTTCTTCTGGGAATCTCCAAACAAGGCACATGCCAAACGGTAAACATTTCCATTGGACGGGGAATACATTAGCCACTCCATTTTGATATTGATACCACTTATATGTATGTTGTCGAAAAACACTAAGTTCTTAAGGTATCGGTTTTTACCGTCATTATAGTTTCGTTTTGAAGCAGAAAAATCACAATCAAAATGTTGACATTCTCTAGGATCTCTAGTGCACCAATATTCTTGTACTTCGTCTGTGTTATTTTTCCATAAACCAATATCACTCTGGTATTCCACATCTAAATAGTAAAGATATGTTAAAAATTTATACAAATACAAAATACTTTAAAATTCAAATATATACAAGTACAAAAAGATAAGTAAGGTAAATATACCAATTTTCGGGATATTAAGACATTTTTTTTGTCTTTGGCGTGCTAAAGTTATTTAAATAAGTTTAAGCACTGGGAACCATTTCTGTTTTAAAATATAGCATTTTTGTCATTAATTTATATACAAGAAAATATAATTTTCTTCATTTTATTTTATTTATAATGCTTTTTCTAGCACCTTCAAATGAACGCTATTTCGGGAATGAACATTAATTCGGGAATTCATGGTCTTAATTTCAGGAGTTTGATTTCAAATGAAAAAATATAATAATGAAAAATATGTATAATATATAGCTAATACTTTTTTTTCTTACAATAAATCATTTAACTACTATAAGAAATACTCATTTTATAAACTTTTAAAGTTGAACAATCAGTCTGCTTAAATTCCCAATGGCAATAGTTAGTCATTTCACAGTTCAGGCAACTAGCAAAATAAAGCTGTACAGTTTAAAAACAAAAACACCAAACGCATGGTACCGCTAGGTTTACTGTCTAGTAGGCTTAATAACATAAAAACTACTGTATATACAGCATTTTGTTTTTTGTTTTTTTTTAAGTAAATGTAACTTTTCCCGAAATAACGTACACTCCCGAAAATATGTGCATTTACCTTACTTATTAATTTTATTTCAAAATACTTGTATTTGAAATACATACATCACTATAAATTACCTGTGTTAATATCACCTAAAGATTGGCATTTTTTTTAATTCTTCACCCATCACTTTCTTTCTTTTTTGTGCACCACTTGACTGTTTCTTTTCGGATATAATTGCTATTTAATATTCCAATGACTAGATGAATATTTATTCACAAGCTCTACTTTCGATTTGTTAAATGAATTATGTATATTAGATACATATACCTTTCTGTTCCGTAAAAATCTATATATATTTTTGATCAGGTGTGTGATGGAAATCGATTTAGACACTAAAACGATTTAAATTCAATTAAAGTTGTGATGCGTTTATATTTTTCATTCTATAGTATTGATTTTAAATTCCATTTTGTTCTGTGGGTCCGAGTTGTCACGGAAATGTTTCCTCGTCATGTTTTCTTTTTATACCCTCCACACCTCAGTGGCAGAGGGTACATATAGGTTTGTCATTCCGTTTGTAACGCATCGAAATAAATTCTGGAGACCCCAAAACCATATATTTTCTTGATAATTATAACAAGGGAAGTTGATTTAGCGATGACGGTCTGTCCGTCTGTCTGTGTAAATCACGATCACGCCGTCAATATTTAAGCTAGACCGTTCGTTTTTGTATAAATTCATTTATTAACATCTCAAAGGAGTTGCTATTTAAAATCGTCAAAATCGGTCAAAGGGGCCACGAGTTGACCTAAAATGCCAAAGAAATCTGAAAGCGGGGTTTTGTTAACAATTTATTTGACATGAAAAATCACTTTTAATCGAAATTCTAGCTGATCCCGTTTTTGAGATATGCGCATTTTTCACTTTTTATGTAAGCACAAGGTTAACAAGAAGCTGACGGACCTGACTAATAAAACTATAATGACACACGGAACGAACTCCGCGCTGACCAGGGAATTGAATAACAGGAATAGAAAGTACGCACTTAGGGTGTTCATGACTGGACTGAATCCACCATTAGCTGACATATTGTTTTCCATTTCGCCGAATAGCCTACCAGATGCGAATTGGAATTAGAAGCTAATAAGGTTCATGCAAATTTTGCACTTCATTTCAATGAACCAAATGCTAATAATAATTTTAAGGGACAGAATTTTTTACGCTTCCCTAGTCGCGGTCAAAGGGACCCACATTTTAATAATTTTAATCGCAATACGGAACAGAAACCAGATCCAATGGAACTCGGTAGTTCGGCAAATATTGTGGCAAAACCACGTCACAATTTTAGTAACTATAATAATAATGGTAATTTTGGACAGGGAATACCTTCTTACCATAATGGTAATTTCCAACGCTTCCAACCATGACCATATAATGGCAATTTTCAACAGGGAATAAAACTGAAATTAACCGGTAGTGGCCAAGTAAGCGACCAGCCTCAGAATAAGGCACAAAGAATAAATAATTTGAATGAGGAGTCTTTTTTAAAACAACGGTTGGACTGCCCTACATCATTAGGACAGCCTCATATAGTTTTGAATTTTAAGGAAGGAACATTGACGTGCGGTAAACACTACGAGAAAATTATAAATTATGAATCACAGGATTCAATTTGTGGTAATAAAAATACGGAAAATGGAAATGAGCATTCTAAGGAAAATGCTTTGTATAAAATGAATTGTAAGGAACCTCCGGTTGGTCCGGGTTTGAAGCTGGGATAGTTCAGCTGTCACAAGGTCCTTTCACTGTAATTTATAGATTGGAAACACTTCACTTCATTTAAGTTTCTTGTTTGTATATATTTATTTATTGACAAAATTTATATATATATATATATGTGGGCTGTGGTTGCTGTTGGTGCAGCGGGTACTGGGGTTGCTGGTGCCGTGGGTGTTGATGATCTTCTGCTGGGGTTGATGGGCTGCTTATGCTGACGGGCTCTGTGTCGAAGGTATTACCGCGGCTGGAATCTAGTTTTCCCTAGCCTACAGACCCTATGCTCCTGGCTGGGTTGGATGTAATACAACACAATAATGGGCGAACGTAATTCGCCCCTACTCTTTTCTTGAATGTAATTCAGGCCCTGCACTCTTAAACTCTTGTCTTCTATCTGGGGACGGACGTAATCCCTCCACTAGCGAATGTAATTCGCCACTACTCTGAGCTGGATGTAATCCAGCTCCTATACTTTAATAATTCTGCCTGCAAAACTTTGGCCGGATGTAATCCACCCCACCAGCGAATGTAATTCGCCACTACTCTGTTGAATTGGGATCGTTCCCAATTCCCTGGCTTTCTTACCGATCTCCATTTGCTTCACGATCGCCTCTGCGTGTCGTCTTTGCCGGTTCTCGAAGTAAGAATCTCTTTTGTTCATTGTGCGCCTTTTTATATTCTCGTACAACCATGTCGCTTTGTCGCGACCACATACTCTCAATGCTTGTAAGAGAACTCTCAATGGTTTGATAAGAGGGCCCCACGCATTCGATGTGTGGTGTGCTCTTCGTTACTTGTTTCTCTGGTGTTTTATGGTTTGTGTGTGTGTGGTGTGGTTTATGGTTGATAGTTCATGTCTGTCGCTATGGGTGTGGTTGGATGTGCTCTTTTGTTGCGTGTGGGTTTGGTGGTTCGTGGGTGTAGCCTATGTGTGTGGTGTGTTCTCTGTTGTTGGACCGTGGTTTGTTGGTTTGATGGTTCGTTGGTTTGATAGTTCGTATGTGTAAGCTGTGTTTGCTGTGTGTTCTTTGTTTAGGTGAATGTAATTCACCTCCGCTCGTGGTGAATGTAATTCACCGGTCCGTGTTTTGGTGAATGTAATTCACTGCCGGTCGTGGTGAATGTAATTCACCGGTCCGTGATTTGGCGAATGTAATTCACTGTCTTGTCTGGACCTTTGTTGTGTGTCCAATTTTTCTCCGTCCAAAATTGGGTTCTCACAGAATAATGAGGAAATTACTGATTTTAGTGATGAGGTTAGAGAATCACTGAACATTTTAAGAAGAAATATTATACGGAGTATAGAGAAATTACACTCGAATATAAATATGAATTTACCGTTTAGGACGGACATTAGAGCAGAAATTATAACAATTGCTGAAGCGCCTATATGGAGCAAGCAATAGAGCAGGATATAGAAAAAACCGCATTTTCCGTCAACAACGGAAAACATGAATTTATTAGATTACCCTACGGCCTTAGAAACAGTCCGAGTATTTTTCAGCGAGCTATGGACGATATATTACACCAATATATCGGAAAAATATGTCACATCTATACAGATGATATAATCATTTATTCAGAATCATTAGAAGACCATTAAAAATATTTAAAGACGATAATTGGTAAACTCAAAGAATCAAATATGAAAATTTCATTGGAAAAATCAAAACTTTATAAAAAAGAGGTAGAAGTTTTGGGCTACGTGGTGGCTCAGAATGTGATTAAAATTGACCCCAAAAAATGAGAAACCATATATGAATATCCATTGCCTAGAACGTTGAGACAACTTCGAAGCTTTCTTGGAATGGTGGGCTATGCGAAAAAAGCGAAACCACTGACAAAGTACTTGTCAGGGGAAAATGGGAAAGTATCGCAACACATGTCGAAGAAAATAGAGATAAATATAGACGAACAGGGTGTCTTAACGTTTAAAAAATTGAAAAATTTGTTGTCCCAACAGGTCGAATTAGTTCAACATGATTTTAAGAAAAAATTCATACTTACCACTGATGCCTCTAACGAAGCAATAGGTGCTGTCCTCAGCCAAGAAGGAAAACCTATCACATGTGACGGTGATCTTTTTTGCTCTGCACTGTAGCAAAAGAATTTCTGGTACAGGCAGAATAAGAAAGAAGAAAAAATAATAACCTTGATCTTGAAATTATTTTCAAGTTCAAGTATGTACAAGTAAACAACACCTTATATGGTAATAGGTTGATGGCATTTTTTTTTTTTAGCAAACTGATTTATCGCGTGTTTTTTCTCTTCATTGTGTTGAAGTAAATCATGAACTCATTCATATGCAATCATGCTGGTCACACCACGTATTTTCTTGTATTGATCTCACTTGCTCTCATAGTCATATATGAGTGGGCGTGTTATAAATACTCGAGAATATTATGAATGCATATTAATGTTCTCAATGAATTAGATGGTTGAGGAAAAACCTCCGGTTAGAGTTAAAATGTAGTTTTAATTTAATTTTAATAAGAAAAGACATAAGAAAAAAAAAAGATTTAAATTTAAAAATAAGTAACGTGAAATTAAAATTAAATTAAAGTAAAATTAAGATATAGAGTTTAAAAATTGAAAATAAAAGTAAAGTTAAAATAGATTTTTAAGACAGTGAAAATAAAAGAATAAGACTTAAATATTTTTGAAAAAAAAAACGAAAATTTAAGAAATCTAAAATTGACAAAAAAAAAAACTGGAAAAGAAAGAAAGTAAAAATAAAATGTAGAGTTAAGTGCAGTTTAAAATTAGTGTAAAAGTTAAATAAAAACAAATAAAATAAATTAAAGATTAGAATTAAAAATTAATGTTTTTAAAGTTTAAAGATATATAAAATTAAATTTAAGAACAGAAAAGGAGTTGAAATTTGATAGCAGAAAGTAAAGGTTGAAGAAAAACCTGTTAAAATTAAAATGTAGTTTTTAAGAGTGAAGTTTTGTTTTTGAAATTAAAAAGTAGTTTTTTTAAACAGTTGAAGTTTTGTTTTTGAAAAGAAAGGTTGAAGAAAAACCTTAAAACTTAAAATTAAAAAAAAAAATGTAGTTTTAATTTAGAATTAAAGAAATAAGAAAAGACATAAAAAAATATGTAAATTTAAAATAAAGTAACGTGAAATTAAAATTAAATTAAAGTAAAATTAAGAAAAGTAAAGTTTAAGGAAGTTAAAATAAATTTAAGACTTAAGAAATTTAAAATTTAAAAGAATAAAAAAATTGATTGAAGTTTGAATTGTGAGATCATGCGGCGGTGATCGTTTATTGGAAATTTTGAATTGTTTGGCATATAAAAATAAACCAAAGCTAACTGTTTTTTATAGAACTAAAAAGAAAGTTTAATTAAATACTAAAGTTATTGTGCAATATTAAAACAAATAGTATTTAAAACAAAAAAAAAACTAAAATATTTTTACTGTGAAAAAGATTACAAAATAGTCGGTGGCGTCTTAAATTACAAAAGAAATTGTGGAAGAACTTTTTTTTTTTTTAAAGAAACTAAAAATCAAATTATATTTAAGAACTTGAATACTGTCAAGAAAAGAAAATGAATTTTATACTGTTTATAAGTGAATGTAAAATCACATTAAATTGAAAAGCATATTAACACTTTAGAACTCAAACAAAGAACTATTAAAACACCATTATATATAATAAATTTAAAACAACAAAAAAAATTATATCGTCAAAGAACCAACTGTACCAATTACTTATGGCAAGCGACACCCTCAGTAGTACCTTTTTTTCAACAGTAGCTAAGTACAGTCATCACTTACCTGCATCATATGCTGAGAATGGCTTCAACATTGCATCACACACCAGCAATAAGGCGGTAAATCTACTTTTTATATATATAAATTAAAAAATTTCCCTATATATAAATTAAAAAAAAAATTTTCCTATATATATATAAATTAAAAATTTTTGCTAAATAAAACTTAAACTTTTTCCTATATATAAATTAAAATTTTATAACATTATATATATGTCAGTAAAATACAGTGAAACATACAAATTTGTCACCACTACCTTAAATTAAAATAAAATATCTTGGAAATGAGAATTTTTTTTTTTGAACTTACCTTTAAGTAAAATTACTTTAAAATTCAACTATACATTTTTACTATGAAATTAAAAATTTTATAAATCTACAAATTAAAATCTCGCTAAGATGTAAATTATTATTTAACCAAAATTTCTTTTAGAGGTTAAACAAAAATTTTTTCCAAAATGTAAATAAATTTTCTAAAATTTAAATACAATGTTTTTATGATATAAAATTGGACTAAAATGTAAATAAAAAAATTTGTCTAGAGATGAAATTGTCTAAAATTTAAATTTTCCTAAAATTATATAATTTTCCTAAAATTACAAGTTGGCTTAAATTAAATAAAAAATTTTTCTAATTGTTAAAATTAAAAATTTTCATAAAATTAAATTATGCTAAAATTAAAATTATAGTGCTAAAATTAAATCGTGCCAAAAAAAAAAAATTAAATAGTGCTAAAAAAAAAAATTCAAATTTTGTTAAGACTATTTTTTTGTACCCAACATGTTTTTGTGTTGCTAATGATGACAGTTCTTTGTTAACCGTAAATATTTAAAGACACCCCCAGAAACAACTAATGTATGAGAAAGTACAGTACCGACAAAAAAAAATGATTTTTTAATAAAACCTTTTTGTTAAACCCAATGTAGAAAACCAAACCAAACCAAACTCTTATTATTTTTGTGGGTTACCTCTAAGTAAGATGGAGTCGAGGTAACATGGTAGGGAGGGCATAAGGGGCATAACATCCAGTCCCCAATCCCAAGGTAAGTATGGCCATCCGTCCTATTTAGCGTCCGTTTTGTTGACAGTTGTTTTTTTAAATCGAACGTGAAAAACTGTAGTGCGGTTTCCCTGGGCCTGAGCAAGACCCCACCCCTACGCCAGCACGTGCGACCAGCAAATGCTCAGGGAAACGGAAGCGGATCTTCCACCACCGCCGCACCATTACAGAAATGGCGCCCAACGTGGGGCTCGATAAGTTGATCAATTTCGATAACCACGTTGCCGCACCATTACAGAAATGGCGCCCAACGTGGGGCCTGAACGACAATAGACCGGATTTTTTTTATTTATAATTTTTTTTTCTAAATAGGAACTACAATTTTTTTAAATTTTACATCTGTGCACCGGGAAAGCACCAATCGTTCCTAATTCCTTTTATTTTTGCATAACTGTTCTAAAATTCATTCTTGTTTCGATTTCTGGAATTTTAATTAAATATGTGTAAATCACTATTTACATTTAACCGAAATCGAAACTTGCTTTGAAGCTTTAGCTCACCCTTCACCAATTTAATTTGATTTTTGTGATTTTTTACTTTGCTTTGGTCAGTAAAGGTTATTTCCGGAATATAAGAATTTCGTTCTAAATGAACCGATTACTTATCCGAAATAATATTTATAGTACGATATTGTAGCAAAGATTCGAAAACAATTTAAAGTCTAAATTTTTAAATTTTTATTATTGATGGATCGTCATACTTACTTACGGATTTTTTTGTAGTAATTGGTTTGGTTTTGATTACTACATTGGGGATACATTTATGGTAAAATAAAATGTAAAATATTTAAACTTTTTGCGTGGGTTCGATTTGAACCTAATATAATTTTAAAACCTAATTGAATTTTTGTATTGAATCTAATTTAAATTTTAGAATCCGATTTTTTTTTCCACAATCTTTTTTTTTTGATATTGATTTAAATTTAATTCATTATGAAATTGTTGACATTAAGCTAGTCTTCATTCATTCATTATCTCATAACATAGCCTAACACCATGTTGGAGATAGTCATGTATTACGCCCTTTGCCAACAACATCTCTGTTTAAAGCCTTTTTGTTTATGATAAGAGAGTTCAAAACACCGGTTTTAATTTAGTAAGGTCCCCCCCCAAAACCTCTGCGTCCATGTCCCTTGTTTAATGAGAGAACTTAAATCACCGAATTTTGAAAAGAACAAAAATCGCTGGTTTAAGGTCTCTGTTAGATATAAGAATCCAATACACTGAATTTTTAAAAAAATAACCAAAAATCTCTGTGTTGGAATCTTTTCCGTTGAACGATGGATATCGAACCATGTTTTGAAAAACCCCAACAGCGTAAACTGCTGTTTTGATTTCTTTTATATATGCATAAGACTTAACTCAAGGCATAGTTTTCAAAATGGCCAACCTTAAAACCCATCGAACCGTTTTCAGTTGATTTTTCCTTTCATGGAAATCAAAACCATCTGTTTTGTGACGGTGATCTTTTTTGCTCTGCACTGTAGCAAAAGAATTTCTGGTACAGGCAGAATAAGAAAGAAGAAAAAATAATAACCTTGATCTTGAAATTATTTTCAAGTTCAAGTATGTACAAGTAAACAACACCTTATATGGTAATAGGTTGATGGCATTTTTTTTTTTAGCAAACTGATTTATCGCGTGTTTTTCCTCTTCATTGTGTTGAAGTAAATCATGAACTCATTCATATGCAATCATGCTGGTCACACCACGTATTTTCTTGTATTGATCTCACTTGCTCTCATAGTCATATATGAGTGGGCGTGTTATAAATACTAGAGAATATTATGAATGCATACGAATGTTCTCAATGAATTAGATGGTTGAGGAAAAACCTCCGGTTAGAGTTAAAATGTAGTTTTAATTTAATTTTAATAAGAAAAGACATAAGAAAAAAAAAAAAAATTTAAAATTAAAAATAAGTAACGTGAAATTAAAATTAAATTAAAGTAAAATTAAGATATAGAGCTTAAAAATTGAAAATAAAAGTAAAGTTAAAATAGATTTTTAAGACAGTGAAAATAAAAGAATAAGACTTAAATATTGTTGAAAAAAAAAACGAAAATTTAAGAAATCTAAAATTGACAAAAAAAAAAAACTGGAAAAGAAAGAAAGTAAAAATAAAATGTAGAGTTAAGTGCAGTTTAAAATTAGTGTAAAAGTTAAATAAAAACAAATAAAATAAATTAAAGATTAAAATTAAAAATTAATGTTTTTAAAGTTTAAAGATATATAAAATTAAATTTAAGAACAGGAAAGGAGTTGAAATTTGATAGCAGAAAGTAAAGGTTGAAGAAAAACCTGTTAAAATTAAAATGTAGTTTTTAAGAGTGAAGTTTTGTTTTTGAAATTAAAAAGTAGTTTTTTTAAAGAGTTGAAGTTTTGTTTTTGAAAAGAAAGGTTGAAGAAAAACCTTAAAACTTAAAATTAAAAAAAAAATGTAGTTTTAATTTAGAATTAAAGAAATAAGAAAAGACATAAAAAACAAGTAAGAAAATTATAGTCGGTCTAGACCGACTATAGGATACCCTATACCATGCGTTTAGAAACCCCATCTCTTAGGCCCAACTAACTGGACATAGAAAATAAGCAAAAACCAAATTTTAGTGGTATTTTTATTAATTTTTTTGGCTGCAGATATGAAAAAGTTCATATCGGATGCTATATCTATACGGGGACTAGGCCCAAAAATGGACCGATCCTGACCATGTTTGGTAAAGTCTCTTGTATTTTGCAAAAATATATACAGACAAAATTTGAGAAGAATCAGTGCAATATTTTTGTTTTTTAATAGATTTAAGTGAAGATCGGGAAGCAGCTCTATATGGGGTCAAAGGGATCATTTTTGGACTACTCATTAATGGATGTAATGAATGCATACAAACCCAATTTGAGTAAGATCTATATGACAATTTGGATCTTATGGCAATTTATGTCGATTTCATATGGGTAATTTGTATGGGGGCTAGGTCTGACCATGGACCGATTCTCACCAATTTCAATAGCGTTCATTCCGTGGCCGATAAAAGCTTATGTACCAAATTTCATCAAAATACATTCATATTTGCGACCTGCAGTTTGATTACAAGCTTTACATGGACACACAGACGGACGGACGGACATTGTTAAATCAACTGAGAAAGTGATTCTGATTCGATCGGTATAATTAAAGATGGGTTTAGGTCAAATATTTTTGGTTGTTACAAACAGCAGCACAAAGTCATTATACCCAAACCACATAGTGGTATAGGGTATAAATATGTAAATTTAAAATAAAGTAACGTGAAATTAAAATTAAATTAAAGTAAAATTAAGAAAAGTAAAGTTTAAGGAAGTTAAAATAAATTTAAGACTTAAGAAATTTAAAATTTAAAAGAATAAAAAAATTGATTGAAGTTTGAATTGTGAGATCATGCGGCGGTGATCGTTTATTGGAAATTTTGAATTGTTTGGCATATAAAAATAAACCAAAGCTAACTGTTTTTTATAGAACTAAAAAGAAAGTTTAATTAAATACTAAAGTTATTGTGCAATATTAAAACAAATAGTATTTAAAACAAAAAAAAAACTAAAATATTTTTACTGTGAAAAAGATTACAAAATAGTCGGTGGCGTCTTAAATTACAAAAGAAATTGTGGAAGAACTTTTTTTTTTTAAAGAAACTAAAAATCAAATTATATTTAAGAACTTAAATACTGTCAAGAAAAGAAAATGAATTTTATACTATTTATAAGTGAATGTAAAATCACATTAAATTGAAAAGCATATTAACACTTTAGAACTCAAACAAAGAACTTTTAAAACACCATTAAATATAATAAATTTAAAACAACAAAAAAAATGATATCGTCAAAGAACCGACTGTACCAATTACTTATGGCAAGCGACACCCTCAATAGTACCTTTTTTTCAACAGTAGCTAAGTACAGTCATCACTGACCTGCATCATATGCTGAGAATGGCTTCAACATTGCATCACACACCAGCAATAAGGCGGTAAATCTACTTTTTATATATATAAATTAAAAAATTTCCCTATTTATAAATTAAAAAAAAAATTTTCCTATATATAAATTAAAAATTTTCCTATATACTTATATAAATTAAAAATTTTTGCTAAATAAAACTTGAACTTTTTCCTATATATAAATTAAAATTTTATAACATTATATATATGTCAGTAAAATACAGTTAAACATACAAATTTGTCACCACTACCTTAAATTAAAATAAAATATCTTGGAAATGAGAATTTTTTTTTGAACTTACCTTTAAGTAAAATTACTTTAAAATTCAACTATACATTTTTACTATGAAATTAAAAATTTTATAAATCTACAAATTAAAATCTCGCTAAGATGTGAATTATTATTTAACCAAAATTTCTTTTAGAGGTTAAACAAAAATTTTTTCCAAAATGTAAATAAATTTTCTAAAATTTAAATACAATATTTTTATGATATATATAAATATAAATAAATATATAAATATGTATATATATATATAAAAAAATTTGTCTAGAGATGAAATTGT